>VOPJ01003390.1:0-22701 GCA_014673585.1 Semibalanus balanoides
CAGCAGTACCATGCTATCCGTGTCCCCCAGGAGCTGACTGAGAGCCGGCGGCAGCTGTCGGAGGCCCTGACTCAGCTGGTGGAGGCGGACGCGGCCCGCCAGGGGGCGCTGCTGCTTCTCGAGCAGGAGAGGGCGCAGGTGGCCGCGGCCGCCGCCGACAGGAGTCCCTCCGATGGAGGCCTGCAGCTGGAGCAACTCAAACTCGAGCTGAAAACCGTACAGATGAAGGTTAAGGTGAGTCATGACGTGTTGTGGTGCGTGGGCGGCCTCTGTTGGGGGTATGTTCTCTGCTGTGGTCTAACGGCCTCTGACGTATAACGTTCCAGTCTAACGTCACTGATAACGTCCTCCAGTGCTCTCGGACACCCGCAGCGTTCTCAGACACCTTTCAACACCCAAGAATGCCGCCCAACCTTTCCTTAGCGACCACTGATTCACTCTATGTCCTTCAACGTTGTATAACGTTTCTCACGTCTCTAACGTTTCTAACGTCTCTAACGTCTCTAACGTCTCTAACGTTTTATAATGTCTCTAACGTTTCCTAATGTCCCCTAATGTCTCTAACGTTTTCAAACGTTCGATAATGTCATCTAACGTTCTTTAACGTCCTATAATATCTTCTAGCATCCTCTAACGTTCTCTAATGTCCCTGAACATCCCCCAATATCTTCTGACGTTGGCTTTTGTCCGCTGACGTCCCCGTTTTCCCTGCAGGAGTTGGAGAACACGATCGCCTCTACTGATGAGAACGTCCAGCTGGGTTCCCTGATGCAGGAGCGACTGGCCAGGTACCCGGACCTGGAGGCGCAGCACAGGGCCATGGAAGCCGAGCTTAAGTCACTCAGGTCAGTCATGGCACCGCGGCCTGTCTGGGTGGTGCGCCGTGCGCATTGTTCGCTTAGTAACGGAGGTGCGTTTTCTTTTATATCTCTCATATTTTTATGTTTCAATTAATTGCGCATCGGTCAGTGCTGATTGTTAGTATATAATGTTAACATGGAACTATTTGTTTCGTATATAATGTAAACATGAAACTATATCTGCACGACTTTGTTGCATTTGAACATTTTCTTCCCTCTTGCTTTGTTTTTCTTTAAGCTCATATGTACCTATATCAGTTGTCCAATTTGTTTGCACGCTCTAGTCTTTGTGACTTCAGTTAATCGTTGGTCTGTTAAGTTTCCAGATCCTTGCTTAGGCTTCAGATGGTGAGTGTCGAGTGAAGGTGTTCCTGTGTGCTGACTCCGCCAGCTGACGTCCTGAACAGCACTCTATCTGACGGCCCTGGTGCGCGGACTCTGTGACGGCCCTGTGCACGGACTCTGCCAACTGACCTGACCTGACGCCCCCTATGTGACGGCCCCGCAGGCACGTGTTGGATCGGACCCTGGTGCTGGAGGAGCAGACGGCGGTGCTGCAGAAGAAGGCGGACCGCTTCGACCAGCTGCAGACGGAGCTGGAGACGGCCAGGGCTGAGGTAAGACGGACAAACGGCTGAAAAACGAAGACAGAGTAAAAAGGCTGAATAAGACGATATAAGACGGAGTAAAAAGGCTGAATGAGACGACGTAAGACGGAGTAAAAATGCTGAATAAGACTAAGTAAAATGGAATAAGACTTCGTAAAAGGGAACAAGACTACGTAAGACGGAATAAGACCACGTAAGACGGAATAAGACCACGTAAGACGGAATAAGACCACGTAAGACGGAATAAGACTACGTAAGATTGGACGGAGTGAGACGGAATGAGCCTAGTTACGTAAGACGCTAGGTGAATTCCGCTCAGCTGCCGATCGGTTGCGCCATTGTACTGCTGCGCCGGCACTGTCTGCTGGCCTGTGGGACTTGTTATCCGTTATGCTGCTCTGGGCTCTGTCAAGACACAGGGAGACAAAGTCGAAAGCTGCACAGGTGAGCTGTGATGTACCGAGTCCGTCTCTCGGAGGCTTGGACCGATTTATCCAACTTTTGGGCGACTTCGGATGAAGCATATCAGATAGCAATTAGCTCAAACCGTTTGTATGCGACAAACTGCATGGTACGGCTGGAGCTGCATTTGCATAATTATTCCTGGTATCTGATCCCTTCTAGTGGGCAAATGTTCACCCATTGTTCCCCTGTGCTGTATGCTGTGGTGTGTGCAGCTGGCCTGACCTGACCCTGTGCCCGCAGTGTTCCGAGTGGCGTGTGCAGCTGGCCACGTGGAGGGAAGCGGCGGGGGACGGCGTCAACTGTCCGGACGACCTGAGCCGCGCTCTGTCTGACCTGCGGCGTCAGCAGCTGCTGCTACAGGAGAGCGTGGGCACAGCACGGGCAGAGTGAGTTACACAGGGAGCCTGTACCCAAACAACAGAACAACAGATCGAAACAACAGGGGTGCCAGCCTTACTGGCAGAATGCCTTGCTCGGTTTATCGGTTATGGTTGTCGTTAGATGATTATGTTGAATGTTGATTGTTGCCACCTCTAGTAACGTGTGTGGCATTTGTCATTTGTCTGCTAATTTCCTGCGCTGTGCTCTCGCCCCCGTCGCCTGCCGATCTCCCCACTCTCCCCTGCCTCTGACCCCCCCCCGCCCCTCTCCCCTGTCCCTGACCCCCCCCCCGTCGCGCGCGGCAGGCTGTCGGCCGCAGAGGTCGGAGGTGTCAGCGTTGCAGGCGGAGTTGGAGCGCTGAAGACATCGCAGACGAGACACCGACCAGTCCAAAACTACAAGGGCCAGGTGCAGCTGCGCAAACTGCAGCGGAAACTCACCCTCGTACCATGGTAATACAGCGGGAACTCACACTCGTCACCATGGTAACTACAGCGAACTTCACACTCGTCTACCCTATAGTTAACTACAGCGGGAAACTTTCACAACTGTCCACCAATGGTAACTGCAGCGGGAACTCACACTCGTGTCAACCCATGGTTAACTACAGCGGGAACTCACACTCGTCACCATGGTAACTACACGGAACTCACACTCGTCCACAACATGGTTAAATACAGCGAAAAACTCACCCACTCGTCACCAGGAACTAACAGCCGGAACTCACCCTCGTACCTGGTAACTACCAAGGCGGGACTCACACTCGTCCACCATTGGGTAACGTTACAGCGGGAACTCATCACTCGTTCACCATGGTATATCTACAGCGGAAACTCACCCTCGTCACCTGGTAACTACAGCGGGAACCTCACACATCGTCACCATGTAACTACAGCGGGTGGAAACTCACACTTCGTCACCATCTGGTACTACAGCGGGAACTCACACTCGTCACCATAGGTAACTACAGCGGGAAATCTCACACTCGCAACCATGCAGTACTACCAGCGGAACTCACACTCGTCACCATGGTTACTACAGCGGGAACTCACACTCGTCACCATGGTAACTACAGCGGGAACTCACACTCGTCACCATGGTAACTGCAGCGGGAACTCACACTCGTCACCATGGTAACTACAGCGGGAACTCACACTCGTCACCATGGGCTGGCCTTAACTCGTGGAATGAAACGTTTGGGCCAGATTAAGTAAAGTGCAGTTTCACTTTGAGTTCCTGCGTTGCGATCCTGTCGCTAGTTAGAAACCCTGCAGTATGTTATGAACAGCTAGTTGGAAACCATGCCGTATGTTATGAACGGCTAGTTGGGAACCATGCAGTATGTTATGAACAGCTAGTTGGGACCATGCCCTATGTTATGAACAGCTAGTTGGAACCATGCCGTATGCACGTCTGATGGCACTGATTGACCCATCACTCTCGCGCATAATTTGGGAAAGGTTTGGCGGAAGGGACTCACAGATCGAGTCAAAGCGATCTAGAGTGTCAAGCACATCCCTGGACTTACACTCGCGTTACCATGGTAGCTACAGCTGACTGATGCTCTAGTCACCATGGTAACTGCAGTGTACATTTGGAAACCATGGAAACTCAATGTAACATGCCATAAAAACATCTGATATCCGACTCTATGAAAAGCCCACTATATGAAAAGACTCTATGAAAAGCTAACTGCAGCCATCAGAACCTTTCAATAGGCAAACGTCTGACATGTGCTAATTTTGGCATCCATTAAAGCTTCCAATAATGTTAAGCCTGGATCACATAACCGGACGCGTCGATGTGTCTCCTGGCAGGAGCGTGACAGCTGTAAGCGCGTGCTGGACGCGTACGAGTCTGAGACGACTGAGTCACTGACCTTCCATCGAACGCCAGCGTGGTTGAAGACCAGGAGAGACAGCTGACCACCTACCGCTCATCAGTGGACACGCTGGAGAGGCAGCTGCAGGAGGCGGGCCACCAGCGGCAGAGGTGAGTGCTGGGGGGAGAGCTACCGCCAGCAGGTGGACACGCTGTGAGAGCAAGCTGCAGGAGGCGGCCACCAGCGGCAGGGTGAGCTGCTGGGGGGGCTACCGCAGCAGGGACACTGCTGGAGAGGCAGCTGCAGGAGGCGGGCCACCAGTCGACAGGGTGAGATGCCCGGGGAGGGGGAGGCTACCGCCAGCAGGGGACACGCTGGGAGAAGCAGCTTGCAGGAGGCGACCACCAGCGCAGGTGACGCTGCCGGGGGGGGGGCTACCGCCAGCAGGGGACACTGCTGGAGAGGACAGCTGCAGAGGCGGCCACCAGCACCAGAGGTGAGAGATGGGGGGGGGGCTACCGCCAGCAGGTGGACACGCTGGAGAGGGCAGCTGCAGGAGGCGGCCTACTAGCGGCAGGGTGAGCTTGCCGGGGGGGGGGGGCTACCGCCAGCAGGTGGACACGCTGGAGAGGCAGCTGCAGGAGGCGGCCACCAGCGGCAGGGTGAGCTGATCCGAGACGGCAGCCCTGTGTCCGGAGGATACTGATCGTGGATGCAGGAGCAGCGGGACGGCACACGGCCAGGCTCTTCCACTTTTGTATTTTTTTTTTTGCTGATTTTTTTTTAAATTCTTTTAATCAAAATTATTCGAGAGCAACCTCAAGATTCAGATTCATGTATTGCGGCTCCGTCCCCGCGGATGCGAGGCTTTTCAGTGCCAATGTCACATATGGAATGGAGAGCCGCGGTGGGTACACGCAAAAACATACACGCACGAACATACTATCATTCAGGGCATACGACTCGATCATTCTCAGTTGGATCCGAGCATATCAGCCAGATCGGCTTTAAAGCGTGACATCCGCATGGTATCCTGCATAGCTGTAGGCAGATTATTGTAGAGTTTCGACAAGACGACAAGGTCAGACAAGGATCAAATCAAATCCGCAAATAAATATTGCATACAATTACATGGATTTGGTATCTCTCTAAAGGGGATCGAAGAGTTGTTCTCACTACCCGCGTCTTTGTATTCCGTTTGAGTCTAATTCTCCTGCTAACGAATGTGCCTGTGCCGTCCGTGGCAGCTGGTGTTCGGCTCCTGATACTGATTCTCCTGCTAACCTGTGTGTTTGTCTGTGCCGTCACTTTGGCAGCTGGTGTTGGCTCCTGATATTGATTTCTTCCTCTAACCTGTGTGTTTGTCTGTTGCCGTGGTACACAGCTGGTGTTCGGACTGCTGATACTGATTCTCCTGCTAACCTGTGTGTTTTCTGTGCCGTCGGGTCACAAGCTGGTGTTCCGGCTGCTGCATACTGATTCTCCTGCTAAATCCTGTGTGTTTGTCTGTGCCGTCGGTCACAGCTGGGTGTTCGGCTCCTGAATGATTCTCCTGCTAACCTGTGTGTTTGTCTGTTGCCGTCGGTCACAGTGGTGTTCGGGCTGCTGAATACTTGATCTCTGCTAACCTGTTCTGTGTTTGTCTGCTGCCGTAACGTCACAGCTGGCTGTTCGGCTGCTGATTACTGATTCTCCTGCCAAACCTGATGTGTTTGTCTGTTTGCCTCCGTCACAGTGAGTGTTCGCGCTCCTGTATCTGATTCCTCCTTAAACCTGCTTGTGTTCTGTCTGTGCGCGTCGGTCCAAAGCTGGTGTTTCGGCTCCTGATACTGATTCTCCTTGCTAACCTGTGTGTGTCTGTGCCGTCGGTCACAGTGGTGTTTCGGCTGCTGATTACTGATTCTCCTGCTAAACCTGTGTGTTTGTCTGTTGCCGTCTGGTCACAGCTGGTGTTCGGCTGTTGATACTGATTCTCCTGTACCTGTTGTTTGTCTGTGCCGTCGGTCACAGCTGGTGTTCGGCTGCTGATACTGATTCTCCTGCTAACCTGTGTGTTTGTGCTGTCGGTCATAGCTGGTGTTCGGCTCCTGATAATGATTCTCCTGCTAACCTGTGTGTTTGTCTGTGCCGTCGGTCACAGCTGGTGTTCGGCTCCTGATTACTTGATTCTCCTGCTAACCTGTGTGTTTGTCTGTGCCGTCGGTCACAGCTGGTGTTGCGGCTCCTGATACTTGATTCTCTGCTAACCTGTGTGTTTGTCTGTGCGTCGGTCACAGCTGGTGTTCGGCTCTGCTGACTCGGAGGCGCGCGCTGAACTCTCGTCAGTGCGCTCTGAGTACGAACAGCTGCGGCAGCGACACAGCGAACTGCAGCTCGAGAAGGAGGGACTCGAAGCTCAGCTGGAGGAGCGCGCGCTGAGGGGCGACTATAACCCGGCCACCAGTCGCGTACTCGCGTTTAAGTGAGTTGTAGAGGTGGGGAGAGGGCTGAGGTTATGGTGGTGAGGCGTCTTGGTGTGGTGGTTGGGTGTTATGTCGGCTGTTTGTTTCTTGGCGGTGATCGGTAGGTATTGACCCAGTTCAGCTTAATTTGAGTTGTTGAAATAATGTCTGTCTAAAGATAATACGCATTATTCTGAAGAGCTTTTGCAGTGTTGATGCTGTAATGGTTTGAAGTCTTGTTTATATGATGCTCATATTGTCGTAATTATCATCGTCTTCATCATCTGTCATGTTACCACTTGCCACCATTTATTTCCCACAGTCTACCCTAATGCAAAACAGAAATCATGACAGTGCTGAATTTTTAGTTTCGTGACCTGGTCCCAGAGATAAAAATCCACAATATAAGAGTAAAATGTATTGTTAGGAAAATTAAGTTTTCATTATGTGTACAACATATTTTACTTGGAAAGTATAAATTACTTATAAATCCACGTGAGGAAAATTACATTTTATTTCACTACAAGGTCAGTAAGATCAGGTGAACAGAGAGCAAATTTCAATAAAAAATATGTATCTGTCTCTCTGTCTCTCGAACAGGTGAAAAGAGCGCAAATGAAAACAAAATGTGCCGTCTCTGTGTCTCTGTCTCTGTATAGTGTATGTCTGTGATAACTGTGTCTGTATGTATGTGTGTGCCAGGGATAACCCGGCGGCGGCGGCCGGCTCCCGTCGTGCTGGCCAGCTGGAGCGGCTGTCCTGTCTCTTGTCTCTGCTTTATTTGTCTGTTCTGCTGATATAAACTGTTTGTCTTGTGTGGGTGTGTCTGTGTTGTGCCAGCGGAAACCGGCCGGCGGCGGGCCGTGGGCTCCCCGTTCCTGTGCCTGCCAGCTGGAGCGGGCTGTCTGTCTCTGCTCTGTATGTCTGTGATTATAACTGTGCTGGTGTGTGTGTTGTAGGATGTGCCAGGGATTAACCCGGCGGGCGGCTGGCCGGCTCCCGGTGTGCTGGGCCAGCTGGAGCGGGCTTGTCTGTCCTCTTGCTCTCTGTATTTGTCTTGGTTGATAACTGTGTCTTGTGTGTGTGGTGTTGTGTTGTGTGTGTGTGCGTGCGTCGTGCGTGCTTGCCTGGTCGTGCGTGCCGGTGCAGTGCGTTGCGGTGCGCGTGTGCGGTGCGTGGGCACCGCGCGGTGCGTGCGTGCGTCGTGCGTGCTGTGCTGTGCTGTGCGTTGCGTGCGTGCGTTGCGTGCGTGCGTGCTGTTGCGCGTGCGTGCGTGCGTGCCTCGTGCGTGCGGTGACGGTTTGCGTGCGTGCGTGCGTGCGTGCGTGCGTTTGCTGTGGCGTGCGGTGGCGTGCGTGCCGTGCGTGCGTGCGTGCGGTTGCGTGCCGTGCGTGCCGTGCGTTTGCGCTGCGCTGCGACTTGGCCCGTTGCGTGCGTGCGTGCGTGCGTGCTGTGGCGCTGCGTGCGTGCGTTGCCGTTGCGTTGCGTTTCGCGCTGCGTTGCCGTGCTGTGCGTGTGTGTTGTGTTGTGTGTGTGTGTGTGTGTGTGTGTGCTGTGTTGTGGTGTGGTGTGTGGTGTGTGTGGTGTTGTGGTGTGGATGTGTGTGTGTGTGTGTACTGTGTTGTGTCGTGTGTTGTGGTTGTGTGTGTTTTGTGGCCCAAGGGATAACCCGAGGCGCGGGCGGCGGGCCGGCTCCGTCGTGGCCGGCTGGCCAGCGAGCGGCTGTCTTGTCTCTGTCTCTTGTAATTCTGTGATAATACTGTGTTCTGTACGTTGTGTGGTGCCCAGGGCATAACCCGGGCGGCGGCCGGCCGGCTCCCCCGTCGTTGCCTGGCCAAGCCTGGCTGAGCGGCTGCAGCAGGAGAAACACCGAGCTGCCGCTGCCGGCTTGACGTCCTCGTGACGGTTTGGCCTCCTCCAGGCTCAGGCCAGCGACGCAAAGCCAAACAGATCAGCGGTAGGGTGGCGCTGGCATGCGGCCGGCGGTCCTTATTTAGCGGGCTATATCCAGCGCCCTCAACAATTTACAATACAATACAGTACACAATACGGGAAAATAGAACGCTTAGGCCTGTATGACCCGATCCAAAAACTATCTCTCCTTGGCGGGTGACTCCTGCTTCAGCCCGTCTTGAAACGATGGGCTCGGCGAACACCCAACGCGTGCCCAGTGTTTATCCAACCTGGCCCTGAATTGGTTGGACTGTTTTCGGCAGAGGAACTATACAGCTCACCGGCAGCGAGTTCCAGTCATTTACAACCCGAACTGCGAAGCAGTTTCGTCTAGCCCTGGTGGTCGCATGCGGCTTTAGCACTTTCCATAGATGACTTCAAGTGGTTGAGGCAGCGGGTAACTGGCAGAATGACTGCGGGTCCATATCGATCCCTGAGTGAAACAGCTGAAACATCGTGATCATGTCGCCGCTCCTTCTCCTGTGATAGAGCGATGACAGACCGAGCGCCCTCAGCCTCTCCGGATACCAGTGGCAGTGGTAACCGGAGGAGGTTACCCCTGCCCCTGGTCAGGATGAAAACCTCCTCCGGATCAACCGGAGGAGGTTTTCATCCCGCCGGTTGAGACGCGGTGGAGCGGAGCACGGGAGCGGACGGTGGAGATTTATAACATCAACAGCTTGGACGGTGCGCCACTAATAAGCGACAGTGCGCCAGAACTGTCGTCACACAACGTTAACTTTCCTCAACCGGCCTCAACCGCTCGCCGAGCGGTTGAGATTCCGGCCTCAACCGCTCGCCGAGCGGTTGAGATTCCGCTCAACCGGTTGAGGTTGGTGGAGGATCAACTGATTTTACTATTAGTTGAGGCGCGGGAACGACTGGTGGAGGAAATGTAGCCTCAGCTGGATTAGGTTGAGGGCGCTGGAAATGTTGAGGGCACAGGTGACACTGACGGGCGACTGGTAGTCCGCTTCGCGTATTTGGCGGTGTGAAAATATGTCCTCTAGGCTTCACCAATCACTGTCACCGGATGTTTGTCATCAGATTCATTCATCTTTGTCGGTTGCGTTTGCTTCTTACTGTATGTTCCATGGGCAAGGCTTAAAACTGTGTGACTGAATGAATTGATTGACACTAGGAACAGATACGCGTCGTTGCTGACTTTTGCTTGGGACAAAGTAAAGGTATTGGTTGGATGAGTGGCCTGCCTTCCCGTCGGGCACCACCCACACATAACCCCTACCCTCGCCCTCCGCAGTTCTGCGCAGTCAGGTGCGTGCCGCCGAGCTGCGCATGCGCCGTCTGA
Source organism: Semibalanus balanoides (assembly GCA_014673585.1). Lineage (NCBI taxonomy): Eukaryota > Metazoa > Arthropoda > Thecostraca > Balanomorpha > Balanidae > Semibalanus > Semibalanus balanoides. The sequence continues at coordinate 9,840 of VOPJ01003390.1, forward strand.
AGGAGGTGTTCGGCCGCAGCACGCAGGAGTATCGCCAGTCGGTCTGCCAGCTGACCGGCTACAAAATCAACGCCGACGGCACCCAGCTGCGCTTGCGCAGTGTGTACGCACCGCAGCAGGACCAGACGCTGCTGTTCCAGGTAGGTGGGTTCGAATCCCACCGAGGGATGTTTTTGTAGGTTGTAGTTGGCGAAAGGTAGGTTAACCCATTTGAGACCGAGCATTTGAGGAGATATAACCCTTTGTTTAGGATTGTAACGATTGTAATTGGAAAATAACCTATACAATATGGATTGTTATATTTGAATTTAGGCTCCCAAATCTTTTGTACTAGCTCCACGAAGCACAATGCTCCTTGATCAATAGTTTCCGAGCAAGAGTGCAAGAGAGCAAGAGAGCAAAAGTTCCGAGCAAAAAGTGCTGTTCCCAAAGGGGAACATTGGTCACATTCAATGGATGAATGCGTAGCAGGGTGTTTTGCGAAACCAGTGAGTGGCTAATGATGAACAGCGGCCAAAGCTTGTTTCGAGTAGTCATTCTCAAAATTGTTTAAGTTTTTGGCAATTAGTAAACCATTGTTGTTTCACCTATTCAGTTTGGACTTTATGTTGTGGACATAGTTTTGAATCAGAATCTTCTCACTTTTGATAACAGGCGTGTATCGAACAGACAGAGACCCAGACCCAGACCCAGACCCAGACCCAGACCCAGACCCAGACCCAGACCCCAGACCGCAGACCCAGACCCAGACGCCAGACCCTAGACCCAGAACCCAGACCCAGACCAGACCCAGAGCCCAGACAGACAGACAGACAGACAGAGAACAGACAGACAGACAGACAGACAGACAGACAGACAGACAGACAGACAGACAGGCAGACAGCAGAAGGCAGACAGGCAGAAAGGCAGACAGGCAGACAGGCAAGACAAGGCAGAACAGGCAGACAGGCAGACAGGCAGACAGGCAAGACAGGCAGACAGGCAGACAGGAGACAGGCAGAACAGGCAGACGAGGCAGACAGGCAGACAGGGCAGACAGGCAGACAGGCAGACAGGCAGACAGGCAGACAGGCAGGACAGGCAGACAGGCAGACAGGCAGACAGGCAGACAGGCAGACAGGCAGACAGGCAGACAGGCGACAGGCAGACAGGCAGACAGGCAGACAGGCAGACAGGCAGACAGGCAAGACAGGCAGACAGGCAGACGAGGCAGACAGGCAGACAGGCAGACAGTGCAGACAGGCAGAACAGGCAGACAGGCAGACAGGCAGACAGGCAGACAGGCAGACAGGGCAGACAGGCAGACAGGCCGACAGGCAGAACAGGCAGACAGGCAGAGCAGGTCGGCAGGCAGGCAGGCAGAGCAGACAGACAGACAGACAGACAGACAGACAGAGACAGTCCCTGCTGCTGTTTGGTGACGTTTTGTAGTATATTAAGTGATAGTATGAAATTAATTAACTATGTTACTTCCTCAATAAGCCCTCATAAAAGCAGCCCAATCATTATTCTGTTAACCCGCGCCCCACCCACTATGGGACAGATCGCCTTCAAAATATCTCTTAATTCGAAAAATGAAACTTCAATTTTGAAGACGATAGATACGGACTTCTATGCAGAATTGACCGGCGCATCGAGTGGTAGCATTTGTTTTAACGTTCAACTGTTGCTATGTGACAAAACACATCTTAAAGTCAGGATACGTCGCCCAAGCAGCGTGCGCACTTGGAGTAGCCGAGTAAACTACCTAAACTTCATCATTCATTTGGCGCAAAATGTATCCTTCTATGTTGAAACTAAGCATACCAACGTAAACGTGGGTCTGTCAGCTTTCATATACGCCCTTAACCGAATTGTTAAACTATGTTTTAAAGCTTGTTAGAAAGAAAGCTTGTTAGAAAGCTTGTTAGAAACACTAGAAATATCGCTTGCAATACTGATTCATGTTATTTCATATTCTCATGTACATCTAAGTCCACAAAAAGTGCAGCCAGTCGCTGCCAAGTTTTTTCCATGACGTATCACGGAAACATCAATTATCTTAGTGTTGCAAGATAATTATTTTGCGTCTCTTTGCGTCTCTGAGAGATATGCTAGTTTGAAGTTAGCGTTTACCCGGACAGCTGGGTGCGGCTAAAACATGCGATGAGGCCGTTCCGTCTTAGGTTCGACGCATCCAAAAGCTGTCGCGGTAGAGTTTTGTTGGATTAGTTGAGGTCCGCAGTGGTTGCCATGGTAACGGTAACATGGTAATGGCAGTGGAACATGTTTTAACGCAATTGGTTACCAGGTAACCATCTAAGGCCTATTGCGAGATATTTGGGATTGTTTGAAGTCGCAGTAGTTGCCATGGTAACGGTAACATTGTAACGCAGTGAACATGGTAACGCAGTGGTTACCATGGTAGCAAATGACACCCGTATGACGTCATGATGTGGAAAAATGACTTAAGTTAGTATTTGACGTTAAAATAACAATCAGATTCGAACTCAGCGCGTCAAGTTACCCCTGTTACCATACAATTATCGCAGTTGTATCTTAAACTGAATTAAGAGGCATTTTGAAGGCGATCCGTCCCATAGTGCGGTGTGCCTCCGAGACAACTTCGCCATGGTGTGGGGGGTCAAAATGAACCCCCATCTAACTAGAAAACTAAAGAGGCTAGAAAGATGCGGACAAAAATGTTCGAAAGCTCTCGAAATGGTCACTCGAATTTTGAATAGGGATGTTTGACTCAGGTCAATATTGAGGTCACCAGAGGTCATCAAAGGTAAGTTCTTATTCAGTTTTAGTACTTTGCTTCGAACAACCCCAAATATTTCGGGAACTATGACAGCTAGGAACAAACGGAAATAACGAAAGCTCTTAAACAAATTCAATCGACGTAGGTGTCCTCAAAATTGAGCTCAGGTCAATAGGCTCCAGGCTCCAGAGGTCATAAAGTTAAACTTGTTTTCTGAATAACTTTTTGTCTAAAAACGATAGACCAATAAAGTTAACACCAAAGTCTTTGTCTCGTCGAGGCGCTTTGAAACATATATATGGTGACCTGGTTAGGTCATTTTAAAAAATTTGACCTCAGGTCGAGGTCATTTGGTGACCCAGGTAGGTCATGTTGCATATGGGGCGACGCGGCCAGACGAGACGAACACAGTGGTGTCATCCGCTCGTCTTTATCTTTATTCTATCAAGAGTTATTACAATTAGCGCATGGGCGCAAATTGACCTTAGTTGTCGGCGCGCCCGAAAACCCCAATAAACAAACAAACAATTAGCGCATAATTGNCACCTACTTCTTGCTTATGTTATCATATGGAAGAAATAATTTCAGTTTCTATGTTTGCTAATAGATACAAGGTAATTTGCAGGTACCAATTATATGCATAATATCTACTACCTACACAAAATAAAGATCACAAATTTGTATGTCAGTCCGTTAATCTTGTTTTTCAAAATATGAGACTCGCTTAAATTAGAGCTCCACTGAGATCCCAGATCCTGAAATATTTTACGCCAAGAGATCCAAGAGGATCCCAGATCTTCATGCATTTTATGTCGATGGATCCACTGGGATCCCAGCTCCAACTGCGGATTCCAGGAACAAGTCTGCTGCTCAGAAAAGACAATTACTGTGGATGATGTTATTCTGTTCGAAAAATGTGCGTGTAATCGATGATTATCACAGATGACTACCTGTTTATTCGCTGTGTAAGTGCAAGTAACTTGGTCCAGATGCTTCAAACCTCACGAGGTTTTGGACGCTGGATCGAGTCTCACCGGCGTTCGCTGTTTGACCTCGACTAGAGTGGCCAGTGGCCGGAGACCTTTGTTTTGTTTATCAAGCTCAAATGACGCTATACGGAGAGTTGTTTCATTCGACACCAGGTTCGTACGCTTTGGGGGGCATAGTATAAACGTTCCGCTTCAAGGTGTTTCCCACTGTCAGGAATTGCGTGATCGCATGGCGGCAGGGCCCTCGGGAGGCTTGCTTAGCGCGTGAGCTGTTCTCGGGAAATCAGTGCAATCAAAATGTTGGAACTAAATTAATATTAAAATGTCATGCTACCAACGCAACATCAAAAGACAATGCAAACTGAGAGAGCAACAAACGTCTATCATTTGAATATATTATTAACGTTATTGTGGCCGCGTGCGTCGAGAGTGGTGTCCCGGTCACGGACTTTGCGACCAAGTGGTACCGGTGCCGTGTCAGGTCATTTCGTAGAGCATCATGCTCGTATTACTGCAGGGATCTTGGGTTCGCAGCTGGCCTGGTGCTGAGTCTTTGTAGCGCATCTGTCTTGTACCATGCGGACTGAGTGCGCCGAGTGCATCGCACTGATATTGGCTTTTGTGATCCGCTGCACGTGACCTGAGGTGAGAACAGGTGTGTCCCGGGGATTAGTAGTCAGTTCGTGGACGGCGACGCTCGTGGCAAGTGCTTCAGCATGGTGCTGCTGGTGCGGGGAGTGTAGCCGGCTGTGTCATCTGCAAGGACGTGATCCAAGGGGTGGGGGGGGGGGGGCTTATGCCTGCGCCCCCCTGAGCAAAAAATAAATTCACACGGCAGATGTAGAATAGGATTCTCCGACCGACCCCCGTACCCCGGCCCCCACCTAGAATGTTAAACCGCATTTCGCCCGCCTCGTGCCAGTCAGCATATTACTAAGGAGCAAAATTTGATTTGCTCTGACGAGCCCCCCTCCCCTGATAAAATTCCTGGCTACGTGCCTGGTCATCTGGCTGATGGAGCTGGGGGTTCATACCCTTGTACCATGTATGCCTTGCCTGGCCTGAACCGGACGCATGTCAGCGTTGCCTCTGATGTACTCCGAGCAGCGTTTCCGGGCATACCCGTGTGTCCTCCCGTCGTCCGCGTGTCGTGCTGCCTTGGGTGAACTCTGATCCGTGCGGCACGGGGCGGCGGGTGTCCGAGCAACCACTCGGCCGGTAGCTATGCTGGGGTAGCAAAATAAATTCACACTAATGGTACGAATGGATTAATCCCGACGACTCCGACCCTATCCTCCCCCCCCTCGGTCAGCAGCATATTACTCAATGCGAGCAAACTTGATTTGTTCATGAAACAGAGCCACCCAATATCCAATCCATTAGAATATAAAATTCAGCTGAGGTCGTCAGAACAAATCAAATTTATGTTCTATTAGTATTAAATGACTGCTGAAACGAGGGGGGAGGATAGGGTATTTGTCGGGCGTGGCCATGATGAAGTTGTTGAAGAAAGAATAACAAATCGATTGACACATACACACAGATGTATTGGAACAAAACAAAGAGTCAGAAGGCGGGGAACATAATGATTAACTAACCATAACGAAAGAGGAAATCAGCATATCACGCCACGGGCCCTTACCAGCGTGACGTAAACTTAAGACAAGTGATGGACGATAACTAAATAAGCCAGGCAGCATGCCTACAATAAATGGACAGTTACATGAATGCATGCATGTGTGTGTATGTGGTGATACGTAAAGTTAAGTTGAAGTTATGTTGTAAGCGCAAAGTATCTAATCGAGAGACGAACAACAGCTGAACGAACCGTTCGGCGTCAGGTGTGTGGCAGAGTGGGCGGAAATGCGCGCGCCACAAAGAATGAGAACAATTCTGTTCTAAATATAAATCTTACTTCCGAAAACAGAAACTGATTAAGGACAAATCAGGTACGATGATTTGAAAAATCAACATGAAGGAAAACATATCACAGATAAATCTGATTAGCGAATAACATATTCAGCACGGAAAGTATATCGAATTATTACTTTAAAGTTATTGATGGTCGACGAAGTGTGGCGCGGTGGGACGATAATACATTTACTGGGTGAAGCCTAAAACACTGCAAAATAAAGATAAACAGATGCACTACAGCTCTGCCTCGGGGGAAATCTGAGCTGCCGTGCCGACTGGCTCTGACACCCCTCTGTTCTAGTGTACCCCGTCGTTAGAAGCCTGTGCTGTGGCCAGGCCGCGGGATGGTGTCGCCCCGGATGTTCTTCGAGTGATACTGCCGTACCGTTAGCCTGCCCTGAGGGCACTCACTAGAAGTCAACGGTAGATGAGGTTTATTCAGGGTTAAGAACAGCTAGTTTAATGATTTATGCATGGATGCATAAGAAGAGCATCAGTAAAACGTTGTACAGCAACATTGACAAGTATCATCTACGAGTAGGTACTGATATACATTTGTCAACGCTAGATCGGAGGGCAGAAACCGCGAGCCGCGTGTTTTTTTCTCAAATGATTCCCTAGACGTACTGGCGAAATCAGCCCTCACCGGCCCGTTTTCTAAGTTTTTACTTGCAGAACTTTTCGTTGACCAACAAATGCGCCGTCTGTATGAACAGCCTCAGGGACTGAACCGTCTCTGAAACTTTGAGCGCAACTTTTAGCCTGCAGTCAATGTGAATTGCCTACTGAGCTCCTCAATATTTCAAAGGGCCTCCTTGTACGCTAAATAAACCGGAATCAACGCAAAGAAAGTGCTCTATATCAAAGGATACCTGAAAATGGCATACTATCAAATGATAGCACTTAGCTCTGTAATATCATCAGTTCTTTCAAACCACCGACGAATTGCAAAACCAAGAACTTTACTCAGCTATAATTTTTATGCTTAAAGTTATTGCGAGAATTGCGAGAAAGTTATTTTGCATCGTAAACTACCCTCATCATGCAGCGCTTCTTGTAAAGCAAATTTAATTAACAAGTGCAAACATTTCGTGAAATCAGGATTGCCATCTCTTTAATCCATAGTCCACCAAAAGGCAAAGCAAATCCGATTCGTCAATTACTCAGCAATGCCGGAAGAGATGCAGACTCATTGTAAACGTACGTGTGAGCGCAGGCAGGTGTGTCGTATAGGCCGTTGTCGGCTGGTTTGTTGATAAGTACCATGCTCACGAACGCCTTCCGTGCCGTTTTTTTTCCGTCGCCTGTTTAGAATAATGTTATAGTGTATTCTTGCTGAGTATATCCCATTCTTCCAGTAGGAGCAATAGCACGGCCAAAGTGATCGGTATCTTTCTAAAAGTTACCGTATTAATTAGAACAAGTTATTGCGTGATCAGTTCCGTGACATTATTTTCCACACATCAGTGCGCTACTTACCACATAAGAACCGGGGTTCCACCAGCACTTAACGTGTAGATCTGATCACTTGGATATTGTGCCTCAGCCATTATTGTTGGTCTGTGGTATCTGACACGACTTTCCCGTTACATCCCGCTGGGAGGTGTCCCAGATAGTACTGCTGGGACTCAAAGCCTCTCCGGGAAAAGATGACGTGAAACTATTGCGAGAGAGGGAGAGAGGGAGAGAGGGAGAGAGGGAGAGAGGGAGAGAGGGAGAGAGGGAGAGAGCGGGAAGAGGCTATGGGGGGAGAGTCGCACGGAGAGAATAGGGAGAGATGCGGAAGAGAGAAACGAGAGACACGGGATGAGACGGAGGAGATGGCAGGGAGACGGGGAGCCGGAGGACAGCCGAGAGACGAGAGACGGAGAGACGGAGAGACGGAGAGACGGGAGAGATCGAGAGACGGAGAGACGGAGAGACGGGAGACGGACAGACGGGAGACGGAGAGACGGAGAGAGGAGAGACGGCGAGAGACGGAGAGAACGGAGAAGACGGAGAGAGACGGAGAGAGACGGAGAGAGACGGATAGAGACGGAGAGACGGAGAGACGGAGATACGGAGAGACGGAGAGACGGAGAGACGGAGAGACCGGAATGACCGGAGATATCGGAGAGACCGGAGTGACCGGAGAGAATCGGCAGAGACGGAGAGACGGAGAGACGGAGAAGACGAGAGACGGAGAGACGGAGAGTAACGGAGGAGATCGGAGGGAGACGGGAGACGGAGAGACGAGAGAGACGATGAGACGAACGGGTAGAGACGGAGGGTAGAGGTGGACGGCGGCAGACGGAGAGACGGAGAGACGGGAGAGACGGATAGACGGAGAGACGGAGAGACCGGAGAGAACGGAGAGACGGATGAGCCACCGAGAGACGGAGAGACGAAGAGACGACGGAGAGAGGAGAGACGGAGAGACCGGAGAGACGGAGAGACGGAGAGAACGGAGAGACGGAGAGACGGATGAGACGGAGAGACGGAGAGACGGAGAGAGCGAGAGCACGGCGGAGATGACGGAAGAGACGGAAGGAGACGGAGAGACGGAGAGACGGGAAGAGACGCGATAGACGTGAGAGACGGGAGGTACGGCATGACGATCGGAGGAGACGTGAAGAGACCGGAGAGGAACGGCCGAAAACGGGTGAGAGAGCGGAGAGACGGAGAGAGCGGGAGAGTACGGCGAGGACCGACCGGAGACGACGGAGAGACGGAGCACGACGGGCAGAGAAACGGAAGAGCGGAGAACGGAGAGACGCGAGAGACGGGAGAGACACGAGAGACGGAGAAGACGGGAGAGACGGAGAGAACGGAGAGACGGAAGAGAACGGAGAGACGGAGAGACGGAGAGACGGAAGAGAACGGAGAGACGGAGAGACGGAGAGACGGAGAGACGGAGAGCGAGAGACGGAGAGAACGAGAGACGGTAGAGACGGAGAGATGCGGAGAGACGGAGAAGACGGAGAGACGGAAGAGACGGAGAGACGGAAGAGACGGAGCCCGACGGAGAGACGGAAGACGGAAGAGAACGGAAGAGACGGAAGAGACGGAAGAAGAACGGAAGAGACGGGAGAGACGAGAGACGGAGAGACGGAGAGGACGGAGAGACGGAGAGACGGAGAAGACGGGAACGAGACGGAGAGACGGAGAGCGGAGAGACGGAGAGACGGGAGAGACCGGAGAGACGGAGAGACGGAGAGACGGAGAGACGGAGAGACGGAGAGACGGAGAGAGACGGAGAGAGACAGAGAGACGGAGAGAGACGGAGAGAGACGGAGAGAGACAGAGAGACGGAGAGAGACGGAGAGAGACGGAGAGAGACGGAGAGAGACGGAGAGACGGAGAGACGGAGAGACGGAGAGACCGGGCTGGAGAGACGGAGAGACGGAGAGAACGGAGAAGCACTGGTAGAGAGCGTGAGAAGACACTGGAGAGACGGAGAGACGGGAGAAGACGGAGAGAAACGGAGAGGACGGAGAGACGGAGACCGACGGAAGAGACGGAAGAGAACGTAGATGACGGGAGAGACGGGAGCAGGACGGAGAGACGGAGGACGGGAGAAGACGGAGAGACGGAGAGACGTGAGAGACGGAGAGGACGGAGAGACGGAGAGACGGAGAGACGGAGAGACGCGAGAGAGACGGACAAGACCACCGGGAGAGAGGAGAAAGACGGAGAGACGGAGAAGACGGACAGAAGACGGAGAGACGGAGAGGACGGGAGAGACGGGAGAGTACGGAGAGACGGAGAGAACGGAAGAGACGGAGAGACGGGAGACCGGAAGAGACGGAGAGACGGAGAGACGGAGAGACGGAGAGACCGGAGAGACGGAGGAGACGGAGAGACGAGACGACGGAGAGAACGGAAGAACGGAGAGACGGAGGAGACGGAGAGGACGGGAGGAGCTATCGGAGAGACGGAGAGACTGGAGAAAGCACGGAGAGAACGGAGAGACGGAGAGACGGAGAGACGGAGGAGTAGCGAGAGAGACGCCGAAGAGGACGGACGAGGCTGTGAGAGGACGGAGAGGGGCACGGGAGAGACGGAGAACGCACCCGGAGGAGCCACGACGGAGAGACGGAGAAACGGAGAGACGGAGACGACGGAGAGGACGGAGAGACGGAGAGACGGAGAGAACGGGAGAGACGGAGAGAACGGAGAGACGGAAGAACGGAGAGACCGAGAGAACGGGGAGAGACGGAGAGACGGAGAGACGGAGAGACGGAGAGACGGAGAGACGGAGAGACGGAGAGAGGGTGAGAGGGTGAGAGGGTGAGAGGGTGAGAGGGTGAGAGGGTGGTGGCGCATGCAAAGCACGCGTCACCGTCGCCATCGTCGTGCGACAGGGCACGGGCACGTGCATTTTTTTCTCTTCAGTCGGCCGCCCGCATTTCTAAAGTTCTAAAGAGAATGTTTCACCTTTTTGAAGTTATAAAATACACCCCGGTTGTAGTCAAAATTATGGATTAACGAACTGCTGAACACTTGGGATATTTGTTTCTTGAAAAGTCACTTAATTTGATATGAATTAGGTCTATTAATTTTCTGAATTATGATGAAATTATTGAGCTATTGTTAAACATAGAAGAAAAACAAACAAATAGCATATGCCACGTGTCTTCAGACATTTCTAGTGTCTTAAATTCAAACTATGACGCATTGTTTACATCGCGCTCGCAGTGGGTAATCCTAAATCCAGTCACAATTAGAAAAATACAGGTAGTCTGGGCTTCCAGGACCAACAATCTTGACGTGGCTGACAGCCAATCAGCGGCGGCGCTTTCATCTACCCCATTTTGCAAATTCAAAACTAAATTGCATAAAAATAGATGTGTTCTTTGATAAAATGGTCTTTGCAAATCATATTTGTCGATAACCGCCAAAGATAATGGCTATCTTAGTTCAAAGTTCAAACCCCATATGAAGGTGAAACATTTCCTTTAAAAGAAACAGTCCACCTTATAAAAACGACAACAAATCAGAATTGATTGAGAGAAGCTAGAAATGTTTTTGCAATTTACTACACCTTTTTGTTCTCACATTTGACCATTCAGCATAACTGATAGAACAGCAATTTCAACAATCATTATTCGACAAAACAGATCGGCTGCTGGCGCCCAAATTTAACAGATGAGCAAAACTGTGTGAACACTAGTCACTCGATTACTCATTCTGCAAAACTGTTTGATAATTCAACATTATTTTGACTATGGTCTAAAAAATGTGTCACTTCACTATTATATATCTTGTGTGCGTAGACGGAAATAGATGGTCGATCAAAATAACTGCTCGTCGATCTGCACTACTTTATTTCACTGCCGATTAATTTCACCCAATGCCGATCTGTTTTGGAGATTATTGAAAGTTTTGCCCAATGACGAGTTGTAATGGAATGCTGATTGCTGACTAATAGTTATGGCAAACAGTGAATCGTTATGGTGCAACGGCAAGAAGTGGTGCCTTCTATGTATATGCAGAGTGTTAAAAAAGCTTTGTCCATTGGTCAAATACGATTGCAAAAAGGTGTAAAAGTTATGGTGAATAGTGAATGTTTATGGTGAAACGGCAAGAAGTGGTACTCTATATATGCAGTGTTTAAAATTGTTTTGCTCATTAACAAACGAAATACCATGACCTTTTCCTCGAAGATATGAAAAATCGAAAAGTTATCAAAAATTAAGTTATTATTTCGTAATATTTCGGCACAGGCCTATACAAACGATTGTTTTGATAAAGGCCTGTGGCCGAAATATTACGAAATAATAACTTTATTTTTGATTAACTTTCCGATTTTTCAATATCTTTCGAGGAAAAGGTCATGGTATTTCGTTTGTTAATTTTGACTACTATGTTTCCTTCGCACAAGCACTAAGCTCTATTAAACACTTTGTTTTTGCCATTGGTCAAATGCGATTGCAAAAAGGGTTATAAGCCTAACAAATATATATATTTACGCGGAAAAAAATGTCAACGATTTGATTCAAATTCACATTTCCTCAGAATAATGCAAATCAGTTGGCTATAGAAGCACGCAATGTCTTCATAACGTCATCGATATAGTGAGGGATCGTAGTGTATAAAAGAAAGTACGTACTTATCCAAGTATTTGGTGAAGATGCCGGAAAATACAACGCATTGAGAACCACCACAGTACTTGCTCTTAGTAGGTATTCGTCAATCGTCACTCTAAGAGTTCGCTAAGAATATTTAGAATCCGCCACCGTCGCTCACTGTCCGGGCTCTGGGGTGTCACTCTGTAGGTATTATGTGTAACAAGGTCATGCACGGTCTACAAGTCACTGGCGCTCCGGTCTCGCCGGCCCACTCCTATCACTCAGCGCTGGTGGCCAATCAAATAGCGGCATGCGCGTACGAGGGAGGGTATGGGACAGATCAAAAGTTCGGACGCGAGTCTGGAACGTTCAGGTCAACGCTGAACGCTACTCATACGCTACAGAATTGTGTATTATTGTGTATTATCAAAATATCACCAACAGGCAATGCCCAGTGACAGGTGAATCGAAAGTTAAAAACAGCATACCAATACACTTCATCAAATACACATAATAAATAATACAGATGATGCACCAGTAAAGGTATAATGACTAAAAATGGAAAAAAGTAAAAATAATCCTATGGCGGCCGCGTTGACGTACATTTTTCAACGCGTTTTTAAAAGACTATACTCCATACTAAACATTATCTACCGCCGGAACTTAAACGTAAAAAAGCAAGTTCAATCTCCTCGGGAAGGCGGTTTAAAAACACCTGTCTTTACCGTGTTCACAAGAGCGTACGGGTGTTTGAACAATGAAAGACGACGGTGGCGCGTCCAGGTATGTGGAAGCGAGAAACAGCTGAGAGATAAGGGGAGTCAACCTTGTCTTCGTAAATGTCCCTTATAAAAATCCAGGTCATACTGTCGACGCCTGGCCTTCAAAGAAGGTATATCAAACTTGTGCAGCAGTTCCTCTTAAGCCAGAGAGCGAGTTACAACATTGTTGGCTCGGGACGCCATCTACATAAGAAACTTATGCTGAACGCGTTCTACACGTTTTTAACTTCAAATTAAAATAACTGAAGTTCAAATTAAAATAAGTTGAGTTCAAATTAACCCGCGCATTGCAGGGGGTTCGCGCCGAACATGAGCTGCAGGGGGGGTTGATTTCCGCCCCCCGTGAGATCTCCAAAACTACGCAACGTAGCGACAAGCAGAAAA
>VOPJ01003391.1:0-22706 GCA_014673585.1 Semibalanus balanoides
ACAGGCCACACAGCAGGGAGAGACGGCCTCCTCCCTGCAGTGCACAGGGCCGCTCAACACAGGCCACACAGCAGGGAGAGACGGCCTCCTCCCTGCTCAGGGCCGCTCAACACAGGCCACACTCCCAGGACCATGACAGACGAGTTGTTGCAGCTACCAAGGTCGTCTATCAGCACCCCCACATGACGATCTCACCGCTCACACACGCCAACATCACCCGAACACAGCACAGTCGTAAAGACAAGTATTTTATTGGACAAATCGGATGGTTCCTTACATGACAAAATCCACGAACGATATAGAAGCTATAGCGTAAAAATTTCGTCAAAGGAACATAGGCCGAGTCGGAACCGAGTTTGGTGGCGCGCGTGTCCCATGACGAGCCGGCCGGAGCGGTGGCGCGCGCCCCGCTCCCTCTGCCGGCCCCCCTAGAAAAGCTATATCGGCCCGTTCGGCTGCTGGCCGGCTCCGCAGCGCTACCCACTGTACTTGGTATAAGAAACACGAACATGAACAGACTGCGCGCGGGCGGCGAGCGGTCACGGAGCGCGCCGGACGCTCCGCGCCGCCCCGACCGCCGGCCGACCGCGCGCACCGTCCGCGCAGCGCCGCCCGAAGGGACAGGCGGGGGCAGCGCGGCGGGCGGCGGCGGCGGCCGGCCGGCGGTCGGGGCGGCGCGGCTGTCGGCGGGGGCGGCGGCGCCTGGTGCCGGTCGCGCCCAGCCGGCTGACAGCAGCACGGCCCTGAGCCCTGGAGATGTTTTGCGGCCGCGCTATCGTCCTCCGGGTGGGGCGGCCGGCGGCGCCGCCGCGGCGGACCCAGCCGCCCGGCATCGCACTGCGCCGCTCACACGGACACCTGGCAAACGGCACATTATAAATAACCGACGCCTCACAGCAAATCACATGATGATTATTTTGCCGTTAAACACAAGACTCTACACAGAGATGGCGCGGCGGCAGCGGGGCCAGCGCGGAGGACGTCTCTGCGTCGTCCGGGCGCCGGCCACCGCCGGGCGGACGCACACCACGCGTCTCCCAGATAAAAGCCAAAATAAAACGATACTGACGCACGTAACGGTTGGCGGCGGTCGGCGGCCGGCGGTGTGGCCATCGAGCGCACCGAGCGGCTGGCGGCTGGCTAGTTCCAGATTTTGAGGAAGCTGTCCCAGGATCCGGTGCAGACGGCCATGCCGTCCTCGGTGACGCCCAGACAGCTGACACGATTGTCGTGTCCGGCCAGCACGCCTGCAGCAGCCGGGTCAGTTTCATGGTGTCAGCCGGGTCAGTTTCATGGTGTCAGGTGTCAGGCGGCCATGGGCTCACGGTTAGCGCTTCACGTTCAGAGCTAAGGTTGCCGGGCTGCACCGGTCAAAGAACACGGTGCAGACCACCGGCTGCTGGATCGGTGGTCAGCGGCGGACGGTACAGTGAACAGTGCAGACATGGGTGGCAGCATACAGCTGATTCAGGGCCGGCCGCCTATCCTCGGAAACGGCTCAAACGCATCCAAGATATACCACAGCAAACAAAACATTAATTGTTCAAAATTGTAAAAGGATGAGAAGACTGTTACCATGCTTTTTCAGAGTTCGAATATTTCCACTGGGCGGTCACTTGGGAAAGTTTGAATTTGACAAATTTGAGTCAAATGCGACATCGGCGTAGTCAAGATGGGCGCTGGGTCCACGCCCCTTTCTCTGAGCAAACCAGTTTACACTCGATATAAAGTTATATTTTTCTGACACCCGACCCGACCCCCTCCCCCTCCCGGTCAACCTCAAGGTATCATTAAATTTGTGATGATGAATCAGATTCCCGAATGTATTTTGAGTCGAGTCGATTCAATTTGTTTTAACTGCACTAGAGTCAAGAGTTGAGTCGATTCAATTATTATAAACAACGCTTGAGTCAAAAGTCGAGTCGATTCATTTTTAACAGGATTTGAGTTGAGAATTGAGTCAGTTCTTCAGCTGTTGAGTCAAACATAAGTCAACTAAAAACAGATCTGAGTGACACGGACTTGATAGTTGCAGGTCACGTGCGCGGTACTGCGCCCGGGTGCCCATCGGGGTCGCCAACCCCGAGGGGGGCAAATTAAACCCACTAGGGGGTACAACCTACTGGACATGTGGTCGTCTACTGCCTGTGAATATTGAGTTAGCCAGGCCAAATCGGGTGTGCCGATAGAGCTCACTGAGCGCTTTCTGGCCATGATCACTCAGAGTGACACGTGTCAAATGCAAAAAGGCAAATTTGGCTTTACAGGTCACACAGATAGTGCTACAGACTCCATATTTAGAGGTCTCGTGCAAATCACCACGCCAGAGTGCCAATTGGGTCGGTGACCCTGAGGGGGTTCAGCTTGCCCCCGGGTCAAAACTACATTTTTCGGATTTTGTATAACGATTTTGACCCCAAGGCAATGCGATCCAGCAGTGCCAGCCACGAATTGTATGGTGCAGCTGAATCCTGCACGAATTGTATGGTGCATATGAATCCTGCTCGTTCCGCCGCGAGGAACACTCGGACGGCGAAGGTTTCCTCGGTTGATAAATGCAGCCATTACCAGAGTTGTGCTAAATGTGCACGGCCCCACCCTGTAAGATCGTGATCTAATCAACAGGATCTGGACCCCGGGTATAATGAGATCTAAGATCCGTTACACAGCTTTTGCAGGATTTCATAACTGAAGATAAGGAGGACCTTCCCTTCACACACTGATTTCAAATGGATTCTGTCTGCCCTACCTGCCCCCCCCCCACACACCCTCTCCTTGCCACCACTAAAACGTACCTGCTCGCTCGGTGCGCATGGCGTCCCAGACGTTGCAGTTGAAGTCGTCATATCCGGCCAGCAGGAGGCGGCCCGACTTGCTGAACGCCACGCTGGTGATGCCGCAGATGATGTTGTCGTGCGAGTACATGGCCAGCTCCTGGTCGGCGCGGATGTCGAACAGCCGACACGTGGCGTCGTCAGAGCCCGTGGCGAACGCGTTACCGCTGGGGAAAAACTGGCCAGCCACGCCGAGCAGGGTTAGTTAGGTGCGGTGACGGCAGAGCCTGCAGAGGTGGAGGAGGAGGGGTCCCGAACGGCAGGGTTAGTTAGGTGCGGTGAACGGCAGAGCCGCACGAGGTGAGGAGGAGGGGTCCGACGCAGGGTTAGTTAGGTGCGGTGAACGGCAGAGCCTGCAGCAGGTGGAGGAGGAAGGGGTCCGCGACGCAGGGTTAGTTAGGTGCGTGACGGCAGAGCCTGCAGAGGTGGGAGGAGGAGGGGTCCGAACGCGTGGGGTTAGTTAGGTGCGGTGACGGCAGAGCCTGCAGAGGTGGAGGAGGAGGGGGTCCGAACGCCTGGGGTAGTTAGGTGCGGTGGACGGCAGAGCCCTGCAGAGGTGGAGGGAGGAGGGGTTCCCGACCCGCAACGGGTTAGTTAGGTGGCGGTGACGGCAGAGCTGCAGAGGTGGAGGAGGAGGGGGTCGACGCAGGGTTACTTAGGTTGCGCGGTGACGGCCGAGCCCTGCATGAGGTTGGAGGAGGAGGGGTCCGACGCAAAGGGTTAGTTAGGTGCGGTGACGGCAGAGCTGCAGAGGTGGAGGAGGAGGGGTCCGACGCAGGGTTAGTTAGGTGCGGTGACGGCAGAGCCCTGCAGAGGTGAAGGAGGAAGGGTCCGGACGCAGGGTTAGTTAGTGTGTCGGTGACGGCAAGAGCCTGCAGAGGTGGAGGAGGAAGGGGTCCCGACGCAGGGTTAGTAGGTGCGGTGACGGCCAAGCCTGCAAGAGGTGGAGAGGAGGGGTCCGACGCTGGGGTTAGTTAGGTGCGGTGACGGCAAAGAGCCTGCAGAGGTGGAGGAGGAGTGGGTCCGACGCCAAGGGTTTAGTTAGGGCGGCTGACGGCAGCAGCCTGCAGAGGTGGAGGAGGAGGGGTCCGACGCAGGGTTAGTTTAGGTTCGGTGACGGCAGAGCCTGCAGAGGTGGGGAGGAGGGGTCGCGACGCTGGGGTAGTTAGGCTGCGGTGACGGCAGAGCCTGCAGAGGTGGAGGAGGAGGGGTCGAACGCAGGGTTAGTTAGGCTGCGGTGACGGCAGAGCCCTGCAAGAGGTGGATGAGGAGGGGTCCCGATCGAGGTTAGTTAGGTGCGGTGACGCAGAGCCCTGCAGAGGTGGAGGAGGAGGGTCCGACGCTGGGGTAGTTAGGTGCGGTGACGGCAGAGCCTGCAGAGGTGGAGGAGGAGGGGTCCGACGCAGGGGTAGTGTCAGAAAACGCAGCAAAACGACAACAAGTTAACGATTTGTGGCAACATACACACATTCACTTACCATTGACATATAGTTGTCGTCGCAAAATTGAGCCATAAATATCATCTCTATCCCGCTTTATTCCATGTGAAATCTGTTGAACGAGAGCACTCTGGGAAAATGTAACAGAGACAGACCGAGTGCAGCTGCTGCACGTGTAGACTGTTGTATAGCCTCCTGTCGTACGCACTGGCGCTGCGGCACTCACCCCGATGGCGTTGATGTCGGACTCATGTCCTGAGAAAGTCTGGCGACACACTCCCTCCCGCACGTCCCACAGCTGTGGACACAGAAACAGGCGCGTTCAGTCGCCACACGTCTCGTCTCTTTTCTGAATGAATCGGAAAAGGAAAAGATTTTCATCTTAATGGTTGGCTAAGAAATGGAACATAATGGAACATTTGTAAGCGTAAGTTAATATTTTATATCAAATCATGCTTTAAAAAGTTAACATTACAAACATTAAATAGGGGGCTACCGTTACAAATTGCACCGGAGCCATTTTTAGCTCAGTAAAAACTAATATAACGATGATAATTGGGGGCAACAACAATATATCGATCAGTAATCCCAAAACAAATACACCAGCCAACAGCTCAATCACCATATGACTAATATCCGTCCGACCGTCCGCGGGAGGGAGGGTCCGCAGCCCGACAGCCGACCGTTACCTTTGCGGAGGCGTCGCACGCGCCGGAGACGAATGTGCGCATGTCGGGCGCCAGTGACAGCGACATGACGTCACCGGTGTGGCCAGTGAACGCCGTGCACTGCTGGCCCGTCTCGATGTCCCAGAGGGCGCTGCGGGGCGGCGCGGGCGGGCGAGGCGCAGGTCAGTCAGCCGGGGATAACACGCACGCACGCACGCACGCACGCACGCACGCACGCACGCACGCACGCACGCACGCACGCACGCACGCCGCACGCCGCACGCCACGCACGCACGCACGCACGCCACGGCACGCACCGCACTGCACGCACGCCCACGCACGCACGCACGCACGCACGCACCGCAAGGCGCACGCACGCACGCACGCACGGCACGCACGCAACGCAACGCACGCACGCACGCACGCCCCGCCGGCACGCACGCAAGCAACGCACGCCACGCACACACACACACACACACACACACACACACACACACACACACACACACACACACACACACACACACACACACACACACACACACACACAACACCGGTGTCAAGAGGGGTCACCGCCGCTGCACAGATAATGACTGAATACAAACAGACCATATACACATTCACCACACTACATATCTATGAGACAATATATCCGAGGCTGCTTGTCAAATAAATATACAAGCTGCTCTGGTGCATTTGCATACGAACTGACGACAGCGACACAGGTAACCAAGAACACTAATAAGAACATTGACTAGTAGTGGATCGATCCGTCAGGATAAGGCAGTCCCGCATGCATCGTAAGAAACGGAGAGGAGCACGAATCAAAGCAGTAGAAACTGCGCCTGCGTTACACAATATTCCTGTGCCTGCCAGGTCAGTTCACGTCACGTCAGACTCGGACAGTTCAGTTCAGGTCGGGACTCGGGTCAGGGTGACGTACCAGGTCAGGTCAGGTCAGGTCAGGTCAGGTCAGGGTGACGTACCAGGTCATGTCGCCGGAGCTGGTGACGATCTGGTTGTCGTCGACGAACCGGCAGCAGCTGAGGTAACCCGTGTGACCGGGCAATTCTCGACTGACGCGCACGCTGCCTTCTCGCGTCTTCAGGCTGAAGGAGGTATAAAACACGCGTCACACAGGCAGCTCACGACTAGCGTTGGATTTTTCACTTCATTGCCTGGTCCTGGAGAGTACAAATGCATAGGTGGAGAGTAAAATTGTATTGTAAGAAAAAATAATATGTCAATTTTGTATAATTATTTTACTTTAAAAGTTGTGAATAAAACTCAGAACCTCATGCTACATTAATTATGCTTCTTATCACAAACTTTACAACAACAAAAAATACTGGAGCACTTTGGGCGAAAACGACGTTTTAGTGACGTCATGTCAAGTCATTTTTAATGTTTTGATATTTTGACCCCCACAAAATATTTTTCATTGTCGAAAATTTATGCGTCGTTTTACAACGCACTGTACTGTTCTAATTATATGGGCCCCCATTGACTACAAGGACCCCTCTGATCCCATTTCACCCCCTTAATCCTCCTCGATGAAATCCTGGCTACGCCTCTGTTACCAATATTTACCTTTTGTGACCTGACCTTGACCTTTGCCTACGATTTCACTTTCGCCGGAGATGCATTATACCTTTGACAACACTTTGTGCGACAATAAGTCACAATCTAAGGCTTTGGATGGAAAGTATAGAACTATAAAAGTATAAAATAAATGATAAAACTTTGGTTTTGTCTTTGACCTGACCCAGATCTAAAATGTGACCTTATTTTGAAAATTTCGCTTCTGCTTTAGATGCATGTAATTAAGAGCTTTCAATTGTCATGTTGCGCGTCTCGCTGCGGTTATTGGCTCGGAAGATAACAAGAGGACAGGATCTGCTCCCCCCGAGAGAGGCCTGTTCGGCTAAATACCCCAGTGGGGCGTGGGTTAATGGTGACATCGCATTTTCAATCATAATGAAGCACCAAACCTACTCACTGTACCTATATAACTATGATAGATGCTGTATGATGGCTCAGAATTGTGTGTATCAGTTGCACACCGTTCACGCTTTCATTGCCTAGATTGCTTCGGTTGGTACCTAAAAACTCATCAGATACTTAAAACGTCTCACTGAAAACTTGGCGAATGAACCCGATGAGGAAATTAATAGCATACATTTGACGTGTTTTAATTGATATTTACTAAGGCTCGGCATTTCATGAGTTTATTCTGACGTATGTATGCACATTGCACAATGCACATGCTCCTTGCACGGTGCACAGTTGGGCCTTTCGTCCAACAACCTGCCGTATTAACAAATTTAAAGATTCACATTTTCCTTTCAAACTGCACTTCCCGGGGCCCCGGAACAAAAATTCTCTTAATTTTTCGAATCTGGCATTGGTTTTCCCCGTTAATGTGTGTTGGCATATCAAAAACGCGACCGAAACTGAAGATTGTTGACGGAAGCGCATGCAAATAACATGTAATATGTAAATGCAAGTTTACCTATATTAAGTTTGACGGCTAGTGCCGCTTCCAGACACATACCAGCGTAGTCTCCGAAATATTCTGATGTTGTCTCGACCCGCGAATCGCGCCCCGACTCGACCCTTTGATTGCTTCAGCCAATGTGATGAGGTTATGTGAGGTCAAGACAGGCATTGTTTAATTTAATCTGGCAAGAGAGGGCTGTCTTTTGATGACAATCGCAATGTCTTCGACCATTTTTTGGTAGACCTCATACGTTAGTAAACGCACGTCAGGAACATACAAATCGATGAAAAAAAAATGTTAAGCAACATTAAATGGCTCCTCAGTGACCTGACATGACCTTGGCCGGTGACCTGATGATTCACATCACTGGCTATCAACAGCCGAATCTGACCATCATAACCATCCTGAATTCAAACTGTTAAAAATAAAACGGCTGCAGCGCGAAAGCACCTTACGGTGCCCAATCTACATTGCAGATCTTGCATTATGACGTCATTACTCTGTGACCTGACCTTAAGCTGTTTTTGCTATCAACATATGCGCAATTGATTCCTCTTCCGATTTCCCGCAGCTGATTGGACTGCGGTTGACGGCGTGGCTGTCATGAATTAATGCCAGCTAATCGGCAAAAGGTCCCACAGTGCGGTGGCCAGTGGGCTTCCTTGAAAGAGGGAGTCCCCTGAGATTGGGAGGCGCCCAGGGTAGCTGCCCCCTTAACTAGTTATGACGTTCCTACGCCTATGTTACATGGTAATCATTGTACATAATAAATGTCATCATCGCTTGCAATCATCGCTCCTTAGACATCATAAATGTCATCATCGCTTGCCGCAGGTAACAATGCCAGCCGCAGACAGCCCACACATTCGCCACGGCCTCACCTGTATATCGAGCAGATATTGTCTAGACCGCCGCAGGCCACGAAGTTGCCCGAGGGCGCGTAGGAGCAGGTCATGACCCAGGAGGAGCGTAGCGGGATGGCGTGCACCTTGTTGGTGGAGTAGCTGTCCCAAACGATCAGCTTACCGTCCTGGGACGCCGACACCAGGTTCCTGCGGACATGGGGGCGAGCGCATCGGTCAGACACGGTACCAGCACAGTGACACAGTGATCAGACACGGTACCAGCACAGTGACATGTGAAGGTGAATCAGACACGGGTAACCAGCACAGTGACACGGTGATCAGACCCGGTACCAGCAACAGTGGACACAGTGATCAGGACACGGTAAACCAGCACAGTGAACGGGGTGATCAGACACGGTACCAGCACAGTGACACGGTGAATCATTACACGTACCCACTAGTCACACTTCAGGGTACAGTGACACGTGATTCCAGACACGGTACCTAGCACAACGATGTGACACGGTGGATCAGACCACGGTCCGCACAGTGACACGGTGGATCAAACACGGTACAGCACAGTGACACGGTGATCAGACACGTGTACCAGCACAGTGACACAGTGATCAACCGGTACCAGCAACAGTGGACACGGTGATCAGACACGGTACCAGCACAGTGACACGGTGATCAGTACACGGTACCAGCACAGTGACACAAGCGATCAGACACGCAGCATCGCGACGTCCGATTGAGGCTCGACACTGCGTGACGCAGACGCACTAGTGATCCGTACCAGCACAGTGACACGGTGATCAGACACGGTACCAGCACAGTGACACGGTGATCAGAACACGGTAACCAGCACAGTGACACGGTGATCAGACACGGTACCAGCACAGTGACACAGTGATCAGATACGGTACCAAGCACAGTGACAGACAGTGATCATTACATGGTACCAGCACAGTGGACACAGTGATCAGACACGGTCCAGCACAGTGACACAGTGATCAAGACACGCGTACCAGCACAGTGAACGGTGATCAGACACGGTAACCAGCACACGTGACACAGTGGATCAGAACACGGTACAGCACGTGACACGGTTGATCAGACACGGTACCAGCCAGTGCACACGGTGATCAGACACGTACCGAGCACATGTGACACGGTACGAGCACGTGACACGGTGATCAGACACGGTACCCAGCACATGAACACGGTACCAAGCACAGTGACACGGTGATCAGACACGGTACAGCACAGTGAAACGGTAACCAGCACAGTGACACGGTGATCAGACACGGTTACCAGCAACAGTGACACGGTACCAGCAAACAGTGACACGGTGATCAGCACAACAGGTACCAGCACAGTGACAGACGGTGATCAGTAAACCACGGTACAGCAGTGACACGTGTGATCAGACAGACCGGTAACCAGCACAGTGACACAGTGATCAGACACGGTACGCAAGCACAGTGACAGCCGGTACAGCACAGTGACACGGTACCACACAGTAGTGACACACAGGCGATCAGACAGCGGTACCAGCACAGTGACACAGTGATCAGACACGGTACAGACAGCGACACGATTCTGGTGTCAGACACGGTACCAGCACAGTGATCACGGTAAACAGCATTCAGTGACACGGTGATCAGACACGGTTTAACCAAAAGTGACACAGTGATCAGACACGGTACCAGCCAGTGACACGGTTGTGCTCAGAACACGGTACAGCACATGTGGACATCAGTGACAGACAAGGTACAAGTGAACAAAAGTCGATCAGACAAGGTACAGCACAGTGATCAGACACGGTACCAGCTACAGTGACCGCGCGATCAGACCACGGTACCAACACAGTGACACAGTATCAAGACCAAACGGTACCAGCACAGTGACACGGGTGATCAGACACGGGTACCGGAGCACAGTGACACAGTGATAGAAAGGTACAGTGGACACAGTGTCAGACAAGGTATCCAGCATCAGTGATCAGACACGGTACAAGCACAGTGAACACGGTGATCGACACGGTACCAGCACGTGAAAGTGATCAGACAACGGTACCGAGCACGTGAAACAGGCGATCAGACACGGTAACCAGCACCAGTGACACATTGATCAGGACACGGTACAGTGACACAGTGATCAGACACGGTACCAGCACAGTGACACAAGGTGATAAACTACGGTATCAGCACATGACACGGTGATCAACACGGGTACCAGCACAGTGACACGGTGAATCAGACACGGTACCAAGCAACAGGTGACACGGGATCGACACGGTACAGGCACAGTGAACGGTGATCAGACATGGTACCTAGCACAGTGACACAGTGATCAGAACACGGTACAGCACAGTGGATCACACGGTGATCAACACGGTACCAGAAATGACACAGCGATCAAGAAACGGTACCAGCACAGTGATCACAAGTGATCAGGACACGGTACCAGTGACACAGTGGCACAGTGATCAGACAAACTGTACCAGCACAGTGACACAGGTGATCAGAACACGGTACGGCAGCACAGTGACAAGTGATCAGACACGGTACCAGCACAGTGACACGGTTGATCAGACACGAGTTAAAAAAAAAACCAAAAGACAGTGAACGGTGAATCAGACACGGTACCAGCAGAAACAGTGACACCACAGTGATCATGGACACGGTACCAGCACAGTGACACGGTGATCAGACACGGTACCAGCACAGTGACACAGTGATCAGACACGGTACCATCACAGTGACACAGTGACACAGACACGGTACCAGCACAGTGACACGGTGATCAGACACGGTACCAGTGACACAGTGATCAGACACGGTACCAGTGACACAGTGATCAGACACGTACCAGCAGTGGACAACGGTGATCAGACACGGTACAGCACAGTGGACACAGTGATCAGACCACGGTACCAGCCACAGTGACACAGTGATCAGACACGGGTTACCAGCACAGTGACACGGTGATCAAGACACGGTACAGCACAGTGGCACGGTGATCAGACACGGTACCAGCACAGTGACACGGTGATCAGACACGGTACCAGCACAGTGACACGGTGATCAGACACGGTACTAGCACAGTGACACAGGGATCAAGCACGGTACACACAGTGACAACGGTGATCAGACACGGTACCTACACAGGACACAGGGGGATCAGACACGTACCAGCAGCAGTGACAACGGTGATCAGACACGGTAACAAGCACAGTGCCACGTGATAAACACGGTACCAGCAACAGTGACAACAGTGATGCAGAACGGTACCAGCAACAGTGACAGAAAGTGATCAGACACGGTACCAGCCACAAGTGACACAGTGATCAGACACGGTACCAGCACAGGTGACACGGGATCAGACACGGTTACCAGCACAGTGAACGGTGATCAGAACACGGTACCAGCACGTGACACAGCAGTGATCAGACACGTACCAGCCACAGTGACACGGTGATCAAGACACGGTACCAGCACAGTGATCAAGACACGGACCCGCACCGTGACACGGTGATCAGACACGGTAACCTAAGCACAGTGACACGGGATCAGACATCGGGTACAGCACAGTGGATCAGACACGGTACCAGCACAGTGACACGTGATCAGAACACGGTAACCAGCACAGTGACACAGTGACAGACCACGGTACCAGCACAAGTGACAACAGTGATCAGACACCCGTACCAGCACAGTGACACAGCGATCAGACCGGTACCAGCACAAGTGACCACAGTGATCAGACACGGTACCCAGCACAGTGAACACAGTGATCAGACACGGTACAGCCAGTGACACGGTGATCAGAACGGTAAACCATCACAGTGACACAGTGACACAGAACACGGTACAGCACAGTGACAACGGTGATGAGACCGGTACCATCACAGGACACAGTGACACAGACACGGTACGCAGCACAACAGTGACACGGTGATCAGAACACGGTAACCCAGCATCAGTGACACGGTGATCAGACACGGACCAGCACAGTGACACAGTGATTCAGACACGTACCATCACAGTGACACAGTGGATCACAGACACGGTACCCAGCAAGTGAACACGGTGATCAGCACGGTACCAGCAGCAAGTGACACGGTGATCAGACACGGTACCATCACCAGTGACACAGTGACAACACGACAGTCGTACCAGCACAATGTGAAACACGAGTGATCAGACACGGTAACCAGCACAGTGACACACGTGTGATCAGACACGGTACCAAGTGACACAGTGATCAGACACGGGTACCATGACACAAGTGGAATCAGACGTCGGTCAGATACCGGTAAGTGGAGTTCCGAATGTTAGCTGCAGAAGAAGAAAAATGCGGCGCCCGTTGGCCGTACAATCATCATAACATCATCATCATACATCATTAACGACACCAGACGCACAGTCGTATCACCCTTTACAGCTCAGTGGGAGAGCGCTGGTCTTCTGACCTATCCCGGCAGTGGCAACCCGGGTTCGAGTCGCTTCGGCGCTCGCTATTTGCTCCCGACTTGGATGGCCTGCGGCCGATGGTAGCGGTCACACTCAAGGCCAGATGACGTCAGTGAGCGGGGCGGACCGTGTCCAGGTATGTCGGGCACGTACAACTTTCGTCTCTAAATTCTGCCGGTCAACAGGAATTGTGCGATTGGGTGGTGAGGGAGGTCAGGACCAGCGCAACAAGCTCTGCTTAGCGACCTCGGAAAGCCATACATACAAAGAATTCGGACTAAATTTGTTAAAAAAATAACAATGTTAACGTCAAATATGTCAAATATTATCACCAGTAAGTGTCCGACGTACCAGATGACATAGACTAGAACAAAACAAAAATATTTTTGGAAAATCTTTGTCATGGAACACTTCTTACGAGATTCGGAGTGTTCTCTTTCGGACGGAGGCTAAGTTCTTAGTATTCCTAACTTCCTATAAAAAATATAAGTCCTAGGTATTCTCCGCTTCAAACCAAATAATATTGTCATAAATTAGCATGCAGCACGATAGTAAAACCACGTGCAGAGATACAAAATGGCGGTCCAGTCAAACCCATGAAACCGTCTATTGCTGCTACAAATCACGACCAAGAGCAAACAAAGGAGCCACTCAGCGCACTCCTTGTCGATCCAATCCACCTCCCGGAGCGCAACGAACGCTCATCGCACGGCTCCCCCCGCCCACGCCAGCTCCTCTCGGCTCCCGCTCGCCTCCCCTTCGCCTCCGGTGACATCAGCAACGGCGTTGCCTAGCAACGGGCGGCCTGAGTCAGCCGGGCGGTGGGCGCCGCCTTCGGTGGCACGGCGAGGCTGGTGGCTGGTCGGTATCGACCGTGCACGCGGCCGGCGCCGGCCATGGGAACAGCGGCCGCCGCCGGTCGATGCCGCCCCTAGTCGGCCGCCGCCGCCGCCGCCGCCGCCGCCCGGAGACGACGCTATTCCGGGCGGTGTTCAGGCAGTGGCGGTGGGTCGGTCGGCAGTACACCTGCGTCTGACCAGCCTGTTATCGGTGGGCACAGCTGAGATGGCGAGCTGGCGGCTAGAACGGGCAGCAGGCGGGGCTGGTGGCTTCACTTTGCTCACGACAGCCGACCTGAACGGTACGCGTTCAACCAGAAGGTCGGACTCAGATTCTACACAGAGCCAAAAGCACGGACGGGACACACCCACGGCACCGTATAAGGTGCCGTGGCCGTGGGCACCTTATACACCGTATAAGGTGCCTTTCCGATCCGGCGCCGTGTCAACTACGGGTGGAGGTTTCTTTTCAGATGGTGGGAGCTAACTTAGAGTTTCGTCCCTCCAACTTAGTCCCACCAACTTTTGTCAGATTTTACGGTTTCCTGGCGTTAAAATTGTCATTTGTCACCTCAACCATTTCCAACAACCTGCCAATATGACATTTTGCCCCGTCAACTTTTTCTGAAAGAGCCACCCATGTTGTCAACTCCAGCCAGCCCCAAAACCGTCAGACCGCCCGCCTGCGCCGACCTCTGTAGAGCACCACCAGTCCCTTCCAGCGTCTTCCTGGCTCGTGACAAGTAACGAGTCCCATGCTGCGAGAGTGTCCCGAGTGTGCCCGGGCCGCTCACACGACACCACCGTCCTCCACCAGGGCAGATATCAGCGGACACCAGGGCTCCCCACCGGTCACAGCTGGACGCCTACTGCACTACTGCACTGACGGATGCTAAGTTATAAGTTAGCGATACACCGATGACGCAGAACTATAGAAGCCTGAGCCCACACACGCGAAATATCAACGAAAGTATACTCAGAATGGCAGAAATAATTGAATTCAGGCAAGAAAAAGCAGCACAAGTCAGGTATCCAACTTACTATCTAAAGTCTGTCTGTCTGTCTGTCTGTCTGTCTGTCTGTCTGTCTGTCTGTCTGTCTGTCTGTCTGTCTGTCTGTCTGTCTGTTCGCACAGTACCAGTTGATTCGTGTGCTGACTTGGTGCGGATATCTCCATTCCCGAGATGCCAGCGAATTAGTAGTGCGTTCCATATGACACGGGCTAGACTTAGTCGGGCGGGGAGGAGTAGGGGAGGGGAATCTTTTCGGTAGGGTACTTCTATCCAGGAGACTCGGTGTATGACGGGTACAAAAACGTATTATAGGTACGACGGGTGTACCACGGGTAGTACAGGTTAGCAATCCCTAATTGCTTATCACTGGCTTGCACTACCACTCAACCTGTAATCGCCCAGCGGAGCGGACGGGTTAACACTAGTTAAACCTAAGAAAGGTTTGAAAAACTGTCGGTACGATGAGTTTTTACACACTAAATACCCCACCAATGCGGATTTGGCGGCACAAATTTTAAAGTGTCTGCAATAGTGAGCAAATTCGGTTGATTTTCATCTTTCACCTCTTATCACACAGCCCGACACGCATGGCGGATGTACAGGGTTTTTCATAATGAATGTTACCTTTTAATTAGTCGTAGAAAGACCAAAAATATGATGGAGCACGTGGATTTTTAGGTTGTATTGTTGCAAAAACAATAAGGTTTTTATACGTACAAAAATTATCCCGAAACAATTAATAATATAAATGTTATGGGCCTACAATGTCGAGGCCCAAGAAACGATGGAACGTGCCATTTTCAAATGCAAAAGAAATTTTGATTGCCTCTCAGTAGGATGCGCTGAAAAGCGTTGCTGCAGTGCGCCGAAAGTTTGGCAGTCACCCAGCCCAGCTTCTTTCGCATAATCCGCCGCGCACACGGTTGTCTATCGACCGTGAGTGGCCCACGGACCTTGGCAATTATTGGGGACAGAGATGCTTTTCTTGGCTGCTCGATGTGGATCCACCATCTGCCGAATTTTCTCACAAGCTCAGCTGGTTTTAAAGTTAGACCTCGAGACTTTGATGGGGAGACACTAGAGCCTGTTGATTTAAACCTTTCGATCGGTCGCTTGAAAGCCAACCTTGATGGTATGCATCGGCTCGCGCCACGCGCAGCCAGAGGGATCGGGAACGGCCGTCACAGACCGAGGTATGCGTGAACGGGTAGCTTCCGACCGCTGGCCTGGAGAACGACGCCACCCGCGGCTCGGACTGGGGAGTACGCTCGTTCGTGGGACGTTGCCACAGGTCTATTTCGGTCTAGTTTCTATTTTTTTTTTTCTTTATTTCTCTTTTTATTCTTGTTTTATTATTTTAACATTTACCAATGGGTCTGTTGCATGAAAAAAGAATTCTACTTTCAGAATGCCCCTGTTTCCCCCCCCCAATTTACGTCCCCCACACTGTCCCTGTGGTGGAGCCCCTTAGGTCAAGTAATTTAATTTCTGGAAGTGACTGCCAAACTTTCGGCGCACTGCAGCTACGCTTTTTAGCGTATCATACTGAAAGACAATCGAAACTTGCACTTCGCTTGAAAATGGCGCGTTGCAGCGTTTCTTGGGCCTGGACATTGTAGGCCCATAACATTCATCTTATTAGTTATATCGGGATAATTTTTGCACATATAAAAACCTTATTGCTTTTGCAACAATAAAACCTAAAAATTCACGTGCTTCATCATATTTTTGGTCTTCCTACGGCTGTTTTAAAAGTAACATTAATTCTGAAAAAGCTGTATTAACAGAGTACTCCTGAACAGAACTACGCCCACTCATAAGCTGAACATTCTGATCCCCGGGATACGCAGTACACTCGACGCTCACAGCCTGGCAATAGCCTCGGCAGGCGCTATACCAGATCAGAGCCCACCCCAGCGCCGTGCGTAACGCCAGTCGCAGCCCCAGAGCAGGACGGATATTGTTGCCGAGTGACCACGTATCGTAACAACAATTTAGCCGGCGCATTAACCAGCCGGCTATCGTAGGAGCACGTACCGCGAGTCGCAGCCCCAGTGCATGGCGTATATTTTGGCGAGGTGGCCGCGCAGCGTCCTCCGGTTGCGCATCTGTATCCGTCCGATCTGTTCCATCGTGGCGGTGGCCTGCACCAGCGTGGTGTCGCACGCGGCTTTCCGGGCATCCTGCAACGACACAAAGTGTGGTGTCACTGATCTGTGTTTAAGGGCGCCTCAACTATGTTGTGTCACTCACAGAGCGGTGTGTCACTCACAGAGCGTCACAGACATAGGGCGGTGTGTCTCTCACAGAGCGACACAGACATAGCGCGGTGTGTCTCTCACAGAGCGACACAGACATAGCGCGGTGTGTCACTCACAGAGCGACACAGACATAGCGCGGTGTGTCTCTCACAGAGCGTCACAGACATAGCACGGTGTGTCTCTCACAGAGCGACACAGATAAGTATGTCGAGATACAGAGCGTTCAAAGAACACAGACATAAGCCGGTGTGTCTTCTCACAGAGCACACAGATAACGTATGTCGAGATTTACAGAGCGGTGTTCAAGAACATCAACGATAGCGGCGTTGTCTCTCACAGTAGCGACACAATTAAGTAAATGCTCAGAGATACAGAGCGGTGTCAAAAGAGACACAGACATAGCGATGGATGGTGTCTCTCACAGCGAGCGACACCAGAATCAGATATGTCGAGATACAGGGAAGCGGTGTCAGAAGAGACACAGAACACTATCGCGGTGTTGGTTCTCTCCAACGAGCACAGGCCAGATGAAGTATGTACGAGATACAGACGCGGTGTCAGAGAGCACAGACATTAGCGCGGTGTGTCTCTCACAGAGCGACACAATAAGTAATCGGCGAGATACCAAGCGGTTGGCAGAGAGACACAGACCAATAAGCCGCCCGGGGTTTATCTCACAGAGGTGCGCGACAGACATAGCCGCCGGGTTGTTGTCTCTCCAGCAGAGCGACACCTACGGAATGCAGTATGTCAGATACGTCTAGAGCCTTGGGTCCAAGAGACACAGACTAGGCGCGGTGTGTCTCTCACAGAGCGTCACAGACATAGCGCGGTTGTTGCTCTCTCACAGGAAGCACACCTGATCAGTATGTCGAGATACAGAGCGGTGTCAGAGAGACACATGACCATAGCGCGTGTGCTCTCTCACAGAGCGACACAGATCAGTATGTCGAGATACAGAGCGGTGTCAGAGAGACACAGACACGTGGTGTCTGTTGTGTACACGACACGCAGGGTTAGTTTTCGTGACGACGAAAGGGCACATGACGGGAGGCACGAACGGGGCCAGCGCTACAGCAGTGTTACAGGTCAGCGGAACGAACTTCACTGGTGACGTGACATCGGGTCAAAGCGCACGTTTGGGGAAAGTTAAGACAAAGGTTAACAGTGACAAGTAGCATCTTCAGCAAGTAGCATCATTAGCCTAACCTGTGACCCCGGAAAAAGGTGCACTACATACAGCATGGACTCATGATAGATCACCTGCATAAGGTCCTCTGCATAAGGTCGGTGAACGCGCCGTGCACATACTGCCATCAGAATAGCAAATCCCAGCAACACGACGGTTACCACAGCTTACAGGATGGAGAAAATACACAGAGGCGGCCTTTCATCACACGTACAAAGCCACAGAACATAACACCAGATCACTATCAGCACTCGAGGTAGACTGGATGACGGCCCATGACAACAGCACAGAACATAACACCAGATCACTATCAGCACTCGAGGTAGACTGGATGACGGCCCATGACAACAGCACAGAACAACTGCAGCTACCCTCTGCCCATAACTTTCCGATGTCGACCACGAACAGCTGGGGCATTTCACGACAAATCGACCACAAATAACTAAATTTGACACCCTCATATTTGGGAAATTCTGAAAATAAGTTTTATGGAAATATCGGGCGCTAAAGCCAGCTGTGACAATCTTATTTTTTTCAGATCAACAGTCACCGAGTTATAGCCTCGGGCATTTTTGAGAGGTCATGTTGCAAGGCTATCTTCGATCGCCAGTAGCTTGTTAAATAACTGCACGAACGTAATATAATTCCAGAGTTGAGCTCGCAATGATGCGAGGATTTTTTCATATTTTTTTCACCACGTGACTGTGACCTAATTTTCCACTTTGATCTGTGGTAAAAACAAAAACATTTTTGTCTGAATCCAAATCAGTCTTAATAAATATTCTTTCAATTTTTTTTAGAGTATTTTTAAGCTTGGCAAAAAAATCCGGTAGGCAGCGCTACAAACATATATGCGAACGTATCTTCGGACTGGGTAGAGATATCGAGATGCAGTAAACGACAGTGGATAAGTAAGTCTAACTATTCTGAGAGGAAAATGTATATGACCTTTTGTAATCTGAGGCCAAGGTCAAGGTCGCATTTGAGGTCAAGTATTGCAGGCAGCGCTTTGAACACATGTATGTGTATTGTGTAGTGTATCTCTGGACTGGGTAGAGATATCGAGATGCGGTAAACGACAGTGCATAGGTCTAACCATTCTGAGACAAAAATCTGAACATCCGATCTGAAAATCTAAACATTGTGATCTGAGGTCAAGGCAAGGTCATATTTAAGGTTAAATATTGAAATTGCGACCTTACTATGACCTTGACCTTGATAGAGATATAGAGATTCAGTAAACGACAGTCGATAGGTCAAATATTCTAGGACGAAGTGTAAGCAAACTTTTGAGATCTGAGGTGAAAATCAATGTCGTATTTCAGGTCAAATATTGCAGGTGGCTCTTTGAACAGAATGTGTCTGTGTATCTCTAGACTGGATACAGATATTGAGATACGGTAAACGACAGTATTCTGAGACGAAAATGTACAAATATTTGTGTGATCTGAGGTCAAGGCCAATGTCATATTAAGGGACAAATATTGAAATTGTGACCTTAAATATGACCTAGACCTCAGATCACAAAAACATACAAACATTTTCGTCTCCAAATACTTGGACCTATTCACTTTCGTTTACTGTATCTCGATATATCTATTCTCTACCCAGTCCAGAGACACACTTGTGTTCAAACCATAGTTTTCAACGGGTGTCTAAACCCTTAGCCCAGCCCAGCCGAAGCCCATGAACACTAAGCCCAGATCCAGACCAGACCCATTCAAATTAATAATATTGAGGCCCATACCCGGTCAGGCCCATCCATATTAAACAAATATTTATATTCACAAAATTTGCAACCATTATCCTAAAATATTTACTTTCATGCTATTAACGAGAAATAATCTCACGCACCTTTGTATTGCTGTGGCTTTTGACTCATCGAGCACTTTTCGGTCAACCTTGTCATACTGGATCAGACTTAGAATTGGACGTGATTTGGGATTTTTTAATCTTTCACCACCGCCAGGCACTTACCATGATTTGTTGTTCTCATATAATTGTAAAAATGTATTGTTTAAGTGTTCTATATCATCTATTAACATATTTACCTGGTTAAACATCTGGTTATCAGGTAAAAAAAAAGTGGGCACCCATGGGCAGGGGCGGTTCTCCCATGTAGGCAAGGTAGGCAATGCCTACCCAGTTCGTAGGCCACTTCCCCGATACCGATATTTATCTCCCCTTTTTTTATTTTGTTTTTAATATGATTCTTTGTAACTTAAGGAATAGCCTGACTTTTGGAGCAATTTTTCCGATATTTCACAACATAAAATCTTTTTTCTTCATCGAACCATAAGTAAGCACAAATAAGACAAAAACTTGCCTAAGCTTGCCTAACCTCGTAGTCCTAACTAGATTCTCGACCAGCCTGTGTATAATTATAGGACCGCTGGTTAGAAGTAGCTTGTAAGGTCGGGCAAATAAGACTAGAAAACAATCGAGAAACACACCAATTTAATTGCAAGCGCAATAACTTCAGAAAATAAATATGACTGCAATACCAATTGTTATTTTAGTCCCGTACTAGCTTGCTACATATGGGTTCAATTATTATTTCGAAAAACACTTTTTGATTGAGTCATCATTCTGGCAAACTTGAACACGAAGTCAAGTGGTAAAAACACGAAATTGTCAAAAGTTGTCTTGCATCATTGTGAGCTCAACCAAATATTAACAATATTAACTGCTCATGTTTTGCATTTTCATTGCAAGACATGCCATGACTCCAATTAAGACCTTGGTCCCACTGGCGCATCCAGAACGTCCAAAAACGAGGGTTTAAAGGACTGTCTCAAAACTCGTCTGACTTAGTTTGTGTTCGCATTAAAGGAAATACTTCACCTTCAACATGGGTTTTGAACTGAGATAGCAGTTTTGAAGCCCGTGTTGAAAAAACCCTAGCGTTCAATAGTTTTCTGAGACTGAACAAAGCTCTCCAGCCGAATAAATTTCACCTTGTCGAATGAATGTGGCGACATCGAACAAAAATGCCAAGAATGTGGGCCTCGGCGAGTCTTATACAGCAATAATCTACCGTACTATTCTCGAATTCTTGATTGGCTGACCATTTAATTCTTCGTTTGACGGTTGGCAGAGTACGCATATTAGTTTTGATAAAATAAATATTATGTACGCCTCTGTCCTGGAAATCGGCTCGATGTATGCTATTTTTTTGACAATATGAAAAGAAAGTGCATTTCAAAATATTAACAAATCGTGTTTTGAAAAATATCCAAGGTGATACTATCCTTAAGGAATTGTTCAATCACATTAACATAAATTATGAGTTGAAGAGCCAAGTTGTTGGATTCCATTTGAAAATTAATTATTTAAGAAGTTAAAACACCCACAGAGGTATAATCGAAAGTTAAATTTGAGGTTGATTTTACGATCTGCAAAAAAAGGCCCTAGGGCATAGGTATGCTCTTAAACCGATGTCGATCATCCCTTTTTAGTCAAATGTTGATGAAAGTAGACTTGTTTACATTGTATACGATTAAGGACTATACACTAGTAAATCATAAAACCGGGCCAAGCTGGGGGAAATGTTGCAATTCCAGCAAACAATCTCGTTCCAGTCATTCGACTCATCACCCAAATACTAAAACTTTTTTTCCGATGAGGGTGAGAGGTGAGGCGAGCTGGTTGTGAGAAACAAATGTCAGAATCGTGTTCGGCAGGAATTACTTCTATGCCGAGCCAGCGAAGCGGCGTACATTGGACAACTTTCAGAGAAGTGAAACATTCCCTTTAAACTGCGTCGTACCGGGGTGTGAGAAATTTGGATGCAATCGATTTTTGTCGGGAATATCCCGACAATGGCGGCGTGCAGCACCACCGTCTATGGCACAGCTGTACTGTTTCGGCATGAATTGCGCACCTTAAGTAAACATGTTTTCCTTGGGTCAACTCAGGTGATGTCACCAAGTCACATCAAGTGACCCCAACTCCAAAAGAAGTTTGCTGTCGAGTCCCCAATATAAGTGAACGGGGAAATTTGCAAATGCTTTCCCTACCATAGAACACAGATACGATCAAACTAACGATTTCAATAACGTTATTTCAGCAAATCTGTGCTGACCAAGCACAATTTTCCTCAGTGATTGACAATGTGCCAGCTGGGAGGCTGGGGGCATTTGAGGTCACCACCTCTTCCTGCCAATAACTGTGACATTGACATAAGTGACATTAAAAGATAA
The DNA here is from genome assembly GCA_014673585.1 of Semibalanus balanoides. Lineage (NCBI taxonomy): Eukaryota > Metazoa > Arthropoda > Thecostraca > Balanomorpha > Balanidae > Semibalanus > Semibalanus balanoides. The sequence goes on from VOPJ01003391.1 coordinate 22,269, forward strand.
AGACGCGAGACCGACACCAGACTAATGTGCTTATCTAGTCGAGACACTTCCGTGAATGTTCAACATGATCTGCCTGTGCTACTGCATAACCAGGGATGATCTTGACCTGAGGTCAAAATTTGAATTTAACCTAACCCGATCATTATGGACATGGTTCGAAGTGCATGACGATAATAACAGGATAACAACATAATACCTATTTATCGTTTGTCTACATATTTATGAGAGAAGTTATGAAATATGTACTAGACACTTTTTGACAGAAATAGTGTGGTGACCTGTGGTGGCCTCTGAGTTCCTGGAACCTATACTGTCGATCTGATCCAAAAATAGAGCACACCCAAGTAATAGCATTTAAAACCTTTCCTTAAAGGGACTGTCCCACCTTTTCAAAAGTTCTCAAATGTACGCCGCATGTGGTGCTAAATATTAAGTAAT
>VOPJ01003392.1:0-22704 GCA_014673585.1 Semibalanus balanoides
TCGATTTTGTGGGTTTTCGGTAGTTAAACGTCGATTGGTGACCTTAGGTGACCTTAATCGAAATTTCGGAAAAAAATATATTTATTTTGACGCGCTCTTTCGATTGGTGCTCTTGAAAAGTTCGTGCAAAGCATTGTTTGTCCACAAAAAGGTACATTTTGTCGATTTTGTGGGTTTTTGGTAGCTAAACGTCCATTGGTGACCTTTGGTGACCTTAATCGAAATTTTTGGGGAAAAAAAACATCTTTATTTTGACGCGTTCCTTTGATTGCTGCCCTTGAAAAATTCGTGCAACGCATTGTTTGTCCACAAAAAGGTACATAAGGTCGATTTTGAGGGTTTTCAGTAGTTAAACGTCGATTGGTGACCTTAATTGACCTTAATTGAAATTTCGGGTAATACCCCATCTTCATTTTGTTGCGCTCTTTCGATTGTTACCCTTGAAAAATTCGTGCAACGCACCGTTTGTCCACAAAAAGGTACATAAGGTCGATTTTGAGGGATTCGCTCATTTGACCTTGACCTTTGACCTTGACATTGAAAATAACATAAGATTCTTAATCTTCGTATGCGACTTGACCTACATGCGTATTTTGGACAAAAAATATTGACGTTGCAAATTTATGTTGTGTTGGCTAACTTCACGGACATACGCCGCCCTTGCCTAAGGGGAAACCCACTGTGCTGTAGTTCAAATGCCTTACGATTCAACTTGCTCGTTTGTATGGAAAATATAACTTAAGTCCTTTGTCCCTGGATTTCTATTTTCCGAATCTCTAACCATTGTAGTGTTGAAGGTGGATTAATATAGGTCTGCAACTGTGCGTAATAAGAGCCATGCGTTCCTATTTGCGCCAGACACGTAGCCAGGATTTTACTCAGGGAGGGGCCACGTCGGTGGTTGAGTCAAATTTCGCTCCTCAGTCATATGTTGTTGACCGTAGGTATGTTCAGGCGTCAGATAATCCCATTCTATATAATGCAAATTTGTTTTGCTCAGGGGAGAAATGGCCCCGAAAATATTTTGAATTATCCAAAAAGATTGTGTCATATCTCCAGGTATCCTCTATTGCTATACGAATACGAAATTGTGCCATTTTTATCAAGTTAAGAGACTTATTGAGAAACAAATATCACAATCTTTTCAGCAGTACTTCACTTCATATTTGTGAAGTGCTGATCAACCGTCGTATATTTGACAACTTTCAGAAAGTTAAAACATTACCTTTAAATGACAAGCAGGGCCATTTGAGACATCCGCCACACTGGACTCACTCTCTGTAATTCAGGCCACACCCCATACCACATGACAACAAACATAGCTCACAGGGTTCGTTACCTTTGTGTACCTAACGTTAATTTGATTCCTGAGTCGAGCTTGGTTGTCTTACCAGCCGCCGCTTCCTTAAAGGCTGCCTTTCCTTGCCAGCTTGTATCCGATACTTTTTTTCAGCGTGGTTTCCTTATGAAAAAAAAAACTCATGAAGTTTTACTTTGAGTTAAACAGGGCATGTCAGGAATAGCAACCCGATAGCCGTTCTTCGCCGACCTCAGGCAGTCACCTCAGGCAGGCCTCAGGCAGGCCCCGGTCAATCATGGGTCAACCGGGGCCGGCCGAGCGCGAGACCGCGGTAGGTCGTGACCACGAGTTGTGCAACTACACCACCATAAGAAAGACAGGGTTGTGGGCCGGCGGCAGCTAATCGTAAACCCCATTGCGCATATCAAAAATGGAATACGATATTTGTATAGTATGAACATGTTCGTGCGCAAATTCACTCAATTCACATTCACTCAATCCGATTGAGACTACTTAGCTACATCTCAGCATTTCATAAGTACAACATGTTTACTAAATCATTTATTCTTACATCAGACGTTTTTTGTACCCTAAAAATGAAAAGCACTTCGGGAAATCGATCATGACTATTCACAAATACATTGAGCTTTCAGCTTACCATTCGTGGTTGTCACTATCTTATAGGTAAAGGACCGGAGAATGCGAGCTAGGGTTCATTTGGGTTCGACGAGGACGGATTTTCCACCTAGAGTGATATTCGTGCAACGTGTGCGCATTTAGGAACCGAGCGTATAAGTAAAGACTTTTACCCATGTCTACTTATATTCCTGTCCCTAGATGGCACTAGTAGTAAACGCCTGAAGTTACGCTGTACCGCATAGCTTTAAGCCGATAAATTATTGCGGTCTGCGCAATGGAGGATCGGGTTACGTGTCTTTCTTGTCTTTTAAAGGGGGTAACCATATCCTTCACAATGATGACTGAGGACCACTGATGTAGATTATACTGCAATATCGAATAATTTACAACACAGTCTACCACTATATTCAAAGCAGACATGTGCCTGGATCCGGGATCCAGCTGAGATCCGGAACTATCTGTCCTGTGCCCCGGGATCCATATGGGACACCACATACAGGTGCACAATAAGCCGAGGGATGCACAAAGCTCCTAGATTATGATATATTTTATGACGAGGGATCCACTGGGATCCAAGATCTTCATGCATTTTATACCGAGGTATCCACCGGAATCCCAGATCCAACTTTGGGATCCAGACACAAGCCTGACTCAAAGTAACTGGTACCAAGTTTCAGTCCCAAATGTGGGTGCGCCTCCCCAGTATGTGCACTGTGCAGATATGTACAGTCTGTTTTATAAGTTAAGAAGCTTAGTATCTGCGTCTGCCCTCGTAGTTTAATAAGTATCTTCCCTGGACTCATCTAATTTCACTTCTGTGTACACGAATGACTGATTTCAGGGAACATGTGGTACCTACCTGGGTAGGTACCAGATACTCCCTTAAATCAGTCCTTCATGTACACAGAAGTGAAATTTTAAGAGTCCATGGAAGATACTATCAAACTGCGAGGGAAGATAGGTACTTGCTAAACAGACTGTACACAGTAAACGCAATGCGCCCTCTTAAACGCGATTTATAATTGCGTTCATATGAATGTCAAGTCACAACTTTTCCTCCATTTAGGTGCTACTGGCTATTAGTTCTGACCAAAGAATAGCTGCAGAGACAATGTTTGTGTTTTCAAATGCGCTGCAATAAGACGTTTTGTCTCATAAAAATATAATCTTGCACCACCGCTATACTATAAGCCGTATAATCCTCAAATACCACAGAATCAGTTATCTATTTTGCGCTATGTCAAAATAGATAACTGACTTAGCGCAAAATCTCCCGTAGCATTCAGTCTCCCGTAGCATTCAGTCGCTATTTGGTTGTTAAACTCAAACACCCGTCAACATAACGATACGTGTATTTCCTGAATACAAACACATCATGCACGCGAAAACCGGCGAATTTATCCCCAGGCGACTAATACCGGGACTGCGACGGCGGTGGATGCAGCGGCGTCGGAGCAGCGACAGCTGCGGTACCCTTCAGAGGCACTGACGTGACACGCCCCGCAGTGACACTGTCGGACGACATTGTGGTGGAAACGGTGTCACCCCGCAGCGCTACTGAACACATCACAACCGAACGCTGCTCGACCAACTGAGGTTTGTAGCGGTGCGCTCGGCATGTCATACGCGGCGCACACATGCGAACATACCCTATATATGATAGATAATACAGTTTAGCGAAGTGTATACACAAGTCACCTGGAAATGCTTTGGTGACCACCGAGGAGACCCCGAACTAGCGTCTATCCCTGCTAACGCCTTTGACAAGCTCTGACAGCACGCGCTCAAAGCCACACGTTCAGTCCAATGTTAAGACAACGCAGATACTTCAACTTCGTCAGAGGCGCCCTGTGGGTTACATGCCACGCATTAGCCAATCCGAAATTGGAGGATTGAAAATGAAGCTGGCAAAGTGTCGTTTTAATTCGTTATGCCTAAATAGTATATTCGTTTCAGCGATTGCACATGAAACGGGTATGTGCATTCATAAGTATTTTTGCAACAGTTTTCAAGCAATTTGCGAAATACAAAATCAAACATCCAGCTTCACTTCCAACCTTCCGTCCCTTTCCAGTATCTGTGCTTAGTTGGATATGCCACTAATCCTAGAGTGCAGCCTTACTCGAAATAGTGCAGCTTGTTGTCGGCACAATGAACTGCTCAGTTTCTTTAATATGTACCACTGCACATCACTAACACACGCAAAAACACCTATGAACACGACATATACCTCAGAGGTGCATCGGGCAGTCACAAATCATTATCTATATCCCCTAAAGTAAGGCCATAGATAACTGCGCAGATAACTGTTATGACTACTGGTAAGGCATATGTCCGCTATCCTGATCAGCCATGCACTATATTCACATGTCATAACCAGCCGGGAACTTGCAGAAAACAGCATGGGAGGAAGACAAGGAAGCTAGTTTGTTGTTGTTTTAACAAACATTCACTTCGATATGTTATGGCTATTATTTGTGCGCGTGAACCAGAGAGAGTTTCAGCATGGAAAGAGCGCGTTGAACCCGAGAGCACGACAGAACAATACCATGTTGCATCCATAGGCCATACTAGAAACTAATACACGCATAATTTGTGTCAGAATGTTAGACCGAACGTTGTAAGGCGTTGGAATAAATACATAAATAATCCTGCATGCCTATTACAAATATGTTACTGAATAAATAGATACATTGGTAACTGATGCCACTGACCATTTGGGCAATTCGCCAGGTCCTATGATGCCAAACACTTCACACCTTTCCTCGGGAGAAATATTCCGAACATTTTCTCACAAAATAGACTCTAAACTGATGGCAGCAACCGCCTGATACCCGCAGCTGATTTTGTTCGACGACGACAAACTAGATGGTCGTCGTTCTCTCAGTGTCCGAGAGCTTCGATCCGTTCGACTTGCCATCGACGTCATCCAGCAGGATTTTCTTCTCGGGCAGGTGCGTCGCCTCCTCGGGATCCTCGACGCACGGAGACGGGGAGCTGCGGATCACGCTGCGGTGCAGAGGTGGCGCCAGCTTACAGGACATGAAGCTGTCCTTGTAGATCTTGGCGGCCAGGCAGCCCCCGATCATGGGCCCCAGCCAGTAGACCTGCGCCGCACAGCAGAAAATGAACAGGGCGTCAACAGCGAACACATGGCCGCACACTCGGGGACTTCACATAATCTGTATATTGGTGACAGTTCTTACGTCCTCCAAAAACAATTCAGCTTAATCAGTGTATTGGTGACAGTTCTTACTTCCTCCAAAAACAATTCAGCTTGATACATACAAAAGTCATTCAGGATATATTGCAGACTTCGGAGACATTAGCAACGGATGAGAAGCGGCGCGGTTACACTAGGTAAATGCACATTTTCACAATTGAATGAAGGAGGTGCTCTCTGGTTGTCAATTTGATTTAAGAAATACGTGATGATTATACGTGATGTAAGAAGGTAATTGAGATGTATTCCAGCTGAAGACAAGTTACAGTTTTCCTGCTGTTATCACGAAGAGCTGTAGCAAAGCTACCTTACAGTTTTAAGAATGGTAATAATGCCTATGTTTATGATGTTTAATGTGTATAATCTGTTGTAATATGTGTAGTCTGTGTGCATTTCAATTTTAAGCCTTAAGTTGTGACAGCAGAAATCGTGTCAACCCAGAGAACAGCCGTTTGGTCTGTGAATCAGAGAATGAGAGCTCGAATCAATCATGGGCTTTGTGAAGTTATATAGCGCCTCGACATGGTCGTAACGAGGTCCAATCGGAGTCCTGACAGACATCTGACAGAGATCAGCCGGAGTCCTGACAGACATCTGACAGAGGTCAGCCGGAGACCTGACAGACATCTGGCATAAGAGTCCAGCTGGCAGATATTTGACAGAGTCCAGTCGGAGTCCTGACAGAGTCCAGATTAAAACCCGGTCGAGCTCTCGCAAAATTCTGATAAGAGTTCCGACCAAGGATTGACGAGGCTTTGTCCGAGTCGTTAAATGCCGGACCATATTGGTATAGGCCGCAATTTAGCCGAGGTTGACACTGTCCTGCTGAACGTAAATCACCACCCGTCAAACAACACAGTTGTGACAACATCACCTGCGTCGTGATGAGCATGTGTGTAGTCGGGAACGAGTAATATATTGGGAACACGACAGAGCAAAGACAGGAAGCGGAAGTAGCGACAGAGAAAGCAAAAGCGCAAGAAGCCCACATGCCTGACAGAGGACAGAGAAGCTCGGTTAGTCTGCAAGGTACGTCAAAGTTCTACGAAGAGAGCGTGCACCAGTTTTTGACATATGCTCGCAAAGTCATCGCAATATTCTACCTTAACCGAGGGTATTGACACTGTTGTTCAATGGTGGATGTATTTACAGTGGGAAATCATGCACGAAAGCTGTGAACTATTCTCAATTTCTTGATACGTCTCCGTACGTAATCCATCTTGGAAGCGGTCCACACCCGGTGCCGAAGCCCAGCTTAGCCATGCAGACGAACAGCTGCAGCACCGAGCTGAGAGCCACCGTAGAGAGCCGCCCGCCGCCAGAGAGTTGTCGGTGCCGCCGGACATCGTACCTGCGTCTCTGTCTCGGCTTATTTGCTCGATCGCTGCGGCTTGACCTCCGTCAGTTCCACGGCCTCCACGGCCATATGGTGAGCCCGGAAGGCATGCGTATAGACGAGTCCGGCGATCACACCGCCCGCCAGCGGCCCCATCCAATACACCTGCCAGACACACGCGCACACACACACACACACACACACACGCACACACCGACCGTGGGTAGAGACTCGCTCGAGGACATGGCAGTGAAAGAGACAGAGACACGGCAGAAGAGTTCGGTTTGGACGGTTCATGGCAGAGAAAGTTATTGGAGGTGAATATGTTTTGGCAAGCATGTGCTTTTAATTGTTTTTGGATAAAAATAAAATAAAATAGCGTACTTTCTAAAGAGCCTAAAAAGAAAACTAATGATAAGAATAGATTGGTAAACCTGTCTACCCTGACCGAGCTGGAACCGGATTGCAAGCTAAAAGCATTAGACGACAGTACATTCGGCAAGTTAAACATTCCGCGAACAGCGATTCGATAGATGTATAATGTACCTATATTGGATATACACTTGACATGGAATGCTCCCAAGCAAAGCATGGAGAGTAAACGTCATTACAGGCTGTATGATCGCAAAACTAGCCTGCTTAGAGTTTGTTTGCAGCTTGCGAAAAGCATTTGCCTTCTTTGTACACGAGCATGGTGATTTACGACAAGGGTAAACATCACTCTACAAAAGCAAATTTTTATGGGAATAGTAGATGGGTTTTCAGAACTTCTGACATTATTCTTACGAATGATTTGCCTTGCCGTGCAACAACGTAGATCTTCAACAGTAAATTTAAACTATTCGGACTGCTATGTGGTCCCTATCGAAGCCTGGAAACGAAACCTCCTGTTCTAGCGGGGTTTAACTCAACGTTACGTACACTGCACCATCGCATATAGGACAGGTGATCAATTCAAACGATGCGCCGACCGCACGCGATAAGCTGTTACCACCGCGAGATAATTGCCATCACAAATGAGAACAGAAACGCATCGATGACATCCATTATAATCGAAACAGTTATATTAGCCAAAGGTAATATTTCAAATAGGAATGGGTAATCAATTTATGAAACGATGTAATAATAATAATCGCACAAGCCGACCCTACCGTCCCAGAAACAGAGTCTAACCTTGCTAGCTTTGGATAAAAGTGGATTCAATTAGTGCTGAGGTGGCTCAGGGACACTAAAGGTGCCATTTGAATGAAAAGGTGACATATCTGCATGAAAGGGGACATCACTGCGTGAAACGGGACAATAGCCGTTTTCACGATGGCTTATTTTGCGCGAAATGTTTCAAAACATTGTAAAATGTTTTAAAATGTTTCAGTGGTAGCCTTAATTCAAGATGGGCAATTTGCGAGAAATGTTTTAACCCTCGCCGTATGATACGTAGGGCGAGGGCGTTTAAAAACATTTTTTCGCCCAATTAGTCCATCTGAAAGCGGCTACTACTTAAAATTTATTTTAAAACATTTTAAAATGTTTTAAAACATTTCGCGCAAAATAACCCATCGTGAAAACGGCTAATGATGCGTGAAAGGGCATCATTGTCCTGATAGATACGGGACAATACTGAGATAAACGGCACGATACTGGGGAAAACGGGACAAAAATGCGTGCCATAGCTGATATATGAATCTATTAGTATATGAATCGCGAACGTAGTGATAATGGACAGACAATGTTCGAGTATGGCGCGAAGCTTACATTTCATCGATCCTGCACATATGAGTGACAGGGCAAATGCGTGTTTGCATGGGTCGTTGGAAGAAATTAACCAAACTGTCAAGAGATTGTAAAATGTCCATATGAAGTCGATGTCAGCTCGTGAAAGAAATATAAATAATATGTTTCGATGTTGAGTACGGGCTTCCAGAGAGAAAGAGTTATTTGTTCGGTAAATGGTATCCAACTTTCTCAAACAGCCATGCTAGTACACTGAACATAAATAACCATGCAATCCAGTGGGGAAACAAACTACATCACACTACCACCACCCGGCAGAATATTTCAAGATATCGTCAATACAGATCGAAGACAGGCTAACGAAGACGAGTGGCTCGACCAGTACGCGAAACAACTGAAGCATCGATTGTAGCCATCGCTGAACAGTGCAGACGATCTGCGGAGTACCGGCTGTTCAGTTATGGTGACTGCGACGGGGGCGGGGGCGGGGGTGGGGGTGGGGATGACGGTGTCGCAGTCATAAGGAACTGCGAATATAAACAACTGCAAGCAAACACGGATCATCTTGAGTCAGCCGGCTCAATCTGGTTAGACTGAGACATGCCAATCAAACAGTCTCGTGGGCGGACAGCGCAACAGCGTATACACACAGACATGGCGTGAGCTGGTCTGAGAAGCCATAGTGGACATTAGGGCAGGTGGCACGCCCACGCACGTGCGCCGCTCCAGCTGGGACGGACGAGCGAAGAGCCAGCACACAGCGCGGCGCGGGTGCAGCGGCCAAAGCTCGAATGGATGCCGTGCGAAACGGGGCGTGGGTGCGCAAGAGGTCATCATCGGGGCTTTTTGTGTGCCACCGCAAGTGGTAGCGGAACACATTGTTACGCTGCGCTTTTTACTCATTACTTGAGACAAAATTTGCATAAATATTATTATTCAGGATCGCATTTTACTTCGCGAGTTTACTTCAGTGACCTAATAGTGAATCAGTTTGGGTGTACACTGTAGGGAAATGCTCCAAAAATGGAGCCGCTCTAAATTTAGAGTTTGATGCATTTGAAGCCGGTCGCCAAAAAACGGCCTTTTTTAAACGGGCTGTTGCGTAGCACTGCGGACACTTGACACATACATTATGGCATATTATGGCGAGAAATACTTCAAACTTTGCTTATAGATTGGTCACGTTAAATTTATGGATATGTCACTGGCAGGAAACAGTCAAGATTCCTGTTCTATTTTTTTATTATCTGTCGTTGCCTGGTGCTGAAACGCTCAATAAATAGAGCGAGTAACGTGTTGTGAAAATATAGTTGTCATATTTATTTTGAAAAACACATCAGATCCTTTGTAAGTAATGTACCAAATGTTTTGTATAAATAAACTTAAATTATAGAGCCAAAATTAATAGTTAAGCTTAATTAAGATTGTTGAATATAAATTTTTACATTATTTTTCACTAATTTTAAATTCAAGTTACATTTTCTATGTGCATCTGGGTTTGTTAAGGATTTTACAGGAAAAAAAACACGATCGTTGATCATTTTTGCATCGTGTATTGCTTCCTTGGTTTCTGACATTTTGCTACAATGTATTGCAAGTGGTTTTTGTAAAAAGCGTTCATAAAGATGCTTTAATTTTAGAGCTTTAACATGGATGTCTATGGCAGGCTCTGACGTCATCGGCGCCATTTTTAGAGCGCTCTATTTTTGGAGCATTTCCCTACAGTGTTCCCAACTGGAATGTCGACGTGTACAATGTACGATGTACATGAACCAGAATGGTTATTTATTCAGCACGGATTGAATCGATTGGAATCGTTCAATCAAAATTCCTCGAATACAAATTATATATTCACCACCAGATATTTTGATTCATGAATCGTGATTGAATCAAAACCCGCATCAAATCAAGGCTGATTAAATAAATAAATAAAAATCCTTACAGCTCAAACACCCTGGTAAATTGCGCAAATGAATGCAGTCTCAGTGGCTGCATTCGTTTATACCGAAGTAGTATTGCTATGATAATGTTTTAATGATCATATATAGGTATATGTATATTTCCATTTTTATTGATCTGACACAAGTTCACAACACAAATTTAAAATTTTGAATCAAACATGTATCTATTTAAATATTTGTTTTAATTCTGTTAATAAAAAAATAAAAAAAAAATGATATCCGTTAATCGAACGGTGATTGATTGAATCCTTCAGCTTCCAAAACGAATCATGATTGAAAAGTCCCCAAAAAGTTGAATCAATAACCAGTCTGTCATGAACGCATGGCAACTACACGCATCGGCTTTCACACGCAAAACATACTCTTCTACACAACCCCGCTCCCCCGTCTCTCAGCACTTTCGATGCTGCGCACCATCTCAGTCTGATTCATCTCCTCTCCCGGGCGGCAGCACTATCGGGGCTGCTGCTCGTGCATCACCGGGCGGCTCGATGGCGCGCCTCTGAACGCCGTGAGTAAACATAGCGGGGACGGTGGACGGCGCAGTAGCGCGGCTCTATCTGCGCCCCGCCGCAGCCGGTCAGTATGGGTCACGGCCAGCCCTCCCCGCGCGCCGTTCACAGTCACATTCCGTCCTCCCCCCCCCCAACCGTCACCCCCCGGAGAGTTTCGCCACCGGATGTGCCTCCGCTCCTGACCTTCCAAAAGACGGGAGTTTTCGCACGCTGACACGCGCGCCCAGGCACTTGTGATTAAGCTGATAGCCTAGTGGTACATTGGCGGGAGGTGATGGGGTTTCTAGTGATTTCGGGGCCGCTCAGGGCGATGAGTGACGGAATGAGGTGTCTGTTTATATATTTCACTTTTGAGCTCGTTGCGAAGACGACGTGCAATGTCGTCCCCACAAACAGCTTACGTTCAAATTGTCAAGCATTATAAGATGATGATTGCACTTGGAGCGTTCTGGCTGTATATTTGTCATTATTTTACGGCATAGCAGGGTAATTGTTTACAATACCTAATCGGACCATATAACTTAACGACAGCAATAAATTGGTCAATGTGCTTGTGCATTAATTGTATCGTAATTGCCTCCGTTGCTGCAAGCAACTATGGCAAAAAGTGACACACTTTTTACATATCAACACTTTCTCGTGTAAAGCAAAGCATGTCCCTGTTGTAATATATAGCAGCCGCCAGTAAAAGGTCCGCTGTGTTTAGCGTGCACACCGTTCATCGGTGTAAAGCAACACAACAGACATCATTAGCCACGCCACTCGCTCGGAGCACACGGACAGCAGAGCAGCACACAGCAGAGGCAAACGCCAGAGGTGAAACAACCGTCGACAACAAATGTGTCGCATAGTTGCATAAATCGTTGTATTCTGGTACGAAAAGCAGTACACCCGAAAGCTCTCAGACCTCAGAAGCTTTCGACAGATGAACTTTCCCGAGTTTTTTTATGCAGAAACGTCTTTTGTACGCTGTCCCGTCGTAGCATGACTTTAAATTTATCGAAATGTGTAATAAATTGCCACCGATTGTCTCGACCTCTGGCCAGTGCCGTTCTTCCCAGCGCTGCTCCATCACGTTGGCGCGCCACTGCAGCAGCCCTGCATAGGCCGGTCCGCCCAGTCGGCCCAGCGGCCGGTAACTTACCCAGTGGTTCGCCCAGATACCGGTGACGACGGCCGGGCCGAACGTGCGCGCCGGGTTCATCGACGAGCCGGTGTACTTGATCTGCGAACACAGGGGGCGGCGGTCACTGAGCTGTCCCCGTCACCGTCACGCGTCACACGCGGGTACATACATCCGTCACACAGGGTGGCTCTGAGGCGGGCGGCAGACGACAGCGGGATGGACATGTAGACAGGAGTCGTCCGCCCTGCTGGTGATGGTAAACTGACCGTTACGCGCACGAGAAGCTGTAATGTTTGGCCAGGGAGACGGGCCGATCCGCTCAGTGGCCGGACACGTGCCGACTGACACTGGTCGGCCCGCTCTGTCAACAGTTTGCACTGTCACTGAACATACACACCGCACGTGGGGGAGGGGTACCTGGGGTGGGTGTTGGGTAAGAGCCGCTCCCATCTCTGTCCTCCACCGACCAGCTGGTTGTCAGCCCGGACGGAGGAATGGTGGCAATTAATTACACGGTTGTGTTATTAATCTGGCCGATTAAATTAGCAGAATTGACCGTGACGTTCAGCCGGCAGGAGTATTACACTGCTACTACACTGTTACGCGGAGGGACACTCATGCGGAGATGCAGGTGAAGGACAACCCATTAGGACATTAGGACAAGGCTGACTAACTGGCACAGGTTGAATGGTGAACAGTATCTTACAGACATTTAGTTGTTCGGCTAAAGTAATGATGAATATGTTTCTAAGCAGAACAAGTAGGTAGGAAAGCAATGCTTTAAATGTCATTATAGCGTTAGTGGATGCAAATATTATATTGATTCCCATGTTGCCTCTACAACTGTTACAATAGCTGTGTTAGTTTATTCACTTTTTTGTTCATACACTTTATTTTGATTTTAAAAAGTGAGTGAAGCAAGTAGGTATCACGTTTACAATAAATATAGAAGTGTAGCGCGTCCCGCTCACTTCCTCTATTTAGTATCTACAGCGGACACAACAGCCGTACTGTTGATGCCTGGCTCGATCACATTCTTGGATCCACCAGCGCCATTCCTGACTGCAATGCCGAACAGGACCCCTCACCCTCCCCTCTCAGTCCCACTCACAGCCAGCGCAGCGGTAAAAAGTCGCCGATAACATCTGCACCAGCCACCAATCTCGTCAGCGTCGGTCACGTGCCGCCAGCTGTCAATACGTCGACCGCGGCCGGCACGGTCCGACCCGGTGCCGGTGAGCGAACCGTACCGGACCGGAGCACCCGTCCGCCTAGTCTGAATGTCACCATCCCGCCCATTTCCACAAATACCCCCCCCCCCTCCTCCCACTGTCACCGTCACGTCTGCCCTGGGTGGCGACAGCTCGGTCCGAGCTCGACAACAGGCGCCGGACAGTCAGCGGTACAGTCGGTAAAAGTGTTGTGCTGTTACGCGCTGTGACGGTGGTGCTGTGACGGTGGCAGCGTCACGGCAGCAGACGGGACAACAGAGCGACAGGGTGCCGCGAGCGGACCATCAGTCACGGCGCGGTGCAGCGACACAGGCCGTGGGACGGTTATATGTAGCTGAAAATCGATGATGGCTTATAAAACCACGAGTTGCAAAAGATATGTAAAGTAATTGACAATGAAATATTTAAGTTATAAGTAAAAGTTAAAATTGGTAAAAACGTTAAAATTTATGAATTTTAAACGTCCTGTAAAACATTTTTCGACTTTGTAAGTTAAGCGACACAGTCACTCGTTTGAACCAAAACAAAGGCATGGCTTTACTTGGAAATTGGCATTGATTCATAGTTTTGAAACGGCGCAGCACACCGAGGCACATATTTAGAGGCACCTTAAACGCGGCAACAAACAAAAGTATATTTTCAGACAGACGTATGTGCTAAGAGATCATATTTCCAATGGGGACAATGGTGTGAATATTTAGTTTATTATTAATTCATACAGCGTGAATGATATAATTTTTGCCTAAGAAAGCTTATCTCAGGCGCGGATCTAGGGGGCGCTAGGGCGCCCCCCCCCCCCCTCCCCTGAGCCGGGTCGCGCCTATGTCGCATCCGTGGGGTGTGCCCGGAGGGCGCATTTTTTACATGTGGCGCCTCCCCTCTCCCTGACCGAAATCCTGGATTCACATATGTATCTTATTGTTCTTTGAAATTGAATATGACTATTGCATACGCGTTTTCACTCCAGTTATTACAAGCATCCTTGTATCCTTGCATACCTACAAAGCGGTATCGACCAAGTCAACGATATGTTAGGGAGAAATGTTGACATCTTTCCACAAACAAATGGAGTTATTACTTGAAATTGACAGAAAAGACCAACATATATATTGCCATAGATAACAGTAGATAACAGTAAGTCTACTGTTATCTATGATATTGCATATTGATCATATTTTACATATAAACATTCCTACTGAAATATATTTCCAGTTAACCCGCGCCGGGCCGGAGGGTGCTTATACTGCTTAAGCACCCCACCCCCTTTCAGGTCCTTCGACGTTAGCGGAAAAACGGCGGCGCTCAGCGTCGCTGTTTTTGGCACGTATGGGCATTGATTACTCATATTTCTTTAAAGTGTAGAGTTCAGGTTATTTCAGATCAGATCACAAGGTCACGTCAAGTGACCTTACCTCCAAACATGTTTGTGGTCGTGCCAAAGCCACATTCTTTGTTCGAAGGATTTAAACTTGAAGTATTTAATAAGATCATAACTATCTAAACTCTGATCTCATATTTGTGTATCGGTTGCCTAAGGTCAGGTCAATTTTCTGACCTCCCCATTATAAGTGTACGTGAAAATAAAAAATGCTTCATTTTCAGATATATGCAATGGATCAAGTCACTTATTTAAGAATCACGTTATTTTAGCTAATTCTTGATGACCCAGATGCAGTTTTTGACCAGTGACCTTTGCAAGGTCATCTGAGGTTATATGAGGTCACCAGTGTTTGTTTGCTAATAACTATTGATGTAATAAAGAAAGAGACGTTCAGATTGCACCATTGTGTTTGTCTCGTCGAGTTGCATCGCCCCATTTGCAGCATGCCCTACCTGGGCCACCAAATGACCTTAACATGTCAAATTTTGAAATTGACCTAACCAGGTCACCACTATGATTTTTTGTAACGCCTTGACGAGGCAAACACAATGGTGTTAACATAATTGATATATCTCTATTAGGTAACAAGTGATTTACTCAAAAAGAAGTTTTGGGCAAGAAATACCTTTTTGACCTTTGATGACCTCTGGAGCCTTTATATCCTGATATAAAATCGTAGGGCATTTTGATAATTTAAAATAGAAGAGCTTGCGTTTGCTTTTTTCTGTCTGTTCCTTTCTATCATAGCTTCCTAGATATATGGGGGTTTTCAATCGAAGTCCTAGAACTGTAAAACCTGACCTTTGATGACCTCCGGTCACCGGTGACCTCGATATTGACCTGACCTAATAAACTACCGACTACCGAGTAACCTCGAATGTTCATGTTGAGGGCTTTCGAAAGTTAATTTTTGTTTGGGTCTTTGTCCTATAGGAGCCGAGTTCGACGGCACGGCCAAGGTGGCGCCGAGCACCAGCACGGCGCGGGTTGAAGTCAATAAGCGTTCCACGCTTTTAACGACCGGTACTCCCTAGTAAGTGGGTATTTGGTAGCGAATTTCGGTACCCACCAAAATCCGATATTACTTTTAGACGAAATAGTATATAACATATGCCTTAAAGGGAGTGTGCCTACTCACATTGGTCATGTGGAGCTGTTGACACTAGTCTGTAGAACATAGTTTTTCTGAATTAGCCAGTACTTCATTCCCCAACACTTAAGTTGTCTGATATATTCCAGGTCGCCAATCACGATACTGGAAGTACTTAATTATCGATTAGTCGCCAGAGAGCTGTCGCTACTAGAAGCATGCTCTAAATTACACGCTAGCATATATTGTTGAGCTCTGGCGCCAATAGGAAAACAACTCGTGAAGCACTGATAAACAGCTGCCGAACATATTCTCGATAACTATAAACAAACTCATGCATTAGCTCATAAAGGTTTATCGTCTTTAGTCCGCCATTATATAACATCTTCGCTATTCTGTGTATAGTGCTGATCGTTTAATGAAGTTTGAAACAAAACAAATGCAAAACAGAATATAAGTAAAAATTAAACTAAAGGGGCTCCAGACGTGAATTTTATCGTAACCAATGATCAAAGCAATAGCTTCTTACCGTAATAAAAATATAATTTGACATTTCAAAAGAGTAGGCACACTCCCTTTAAGCGCTCTCTCTATTGTGATTATGTGCCCTACAATCACTAACAATCAACAAATATTAAATACAAAGGTATCCAAAGTAGCAGTTGGCTTAGATATGCACCCAACGACGGCCTGGTTCGTGGTTGTGACTAGAGATACAAAAATGCATGTCTCCTTCATTCTACATTTAACAGGATATTGCCAATCCGCCAAAGCTTGTAAATGAGTTGGCAACGGCATCGAGCCCGGCCCCATGTAGCAGCAGCCCCCAGGCCGGGCAGCCAGCAGTCTGATTCTGCATGTCTCCTTCATTCTACATTTAACAATATTGTAATCCCCAAACTTGTGCTGAGTCCGGCATGAGCCCGGCAAGACTGAGTTCAGACACAGCTTCAGGCCCGCCGGACCTGAATTTGGCTTCGTGGTCTTGAAATTAGCATGCCTATGACTATTTGCGACCCTCAATTTTGGAAAACAATATTCCATAATGGTTAATTTATTTGCAATATTAGGAGTTTCGTATAGTTTTGTCTATGGCTGTGTATACTAAAAACTGTTAGCTTATCAATAAAGAACCACGTTTTCAAAACAATCAACAATCAATCGATAAAGCGGCAATGACCATTTAAATCGGAAGTTAACTTATGCACTCAACGTCAGCTTTTTTAGTGTCGGCGATTTGTTTCAGGAACATTGTCGCAGTGCTTTCAAAGTAAAGCAAAGCGCCATATATGTCACGCCAGATATAGGGTAGGAGGGTCATACCAGTCACCATATATAAGTACATATGTTTACATTTCACAAATTGTTATTAAAAAAAAATATATATAATATAAATTGCGATGCGATCAGTTTGATTCCATACATGTGTCACAAGGTAATGCAGAAAAATGCATACAAAATCAATATTTATCTATAAATGTAAGAAGGTTAAGCCTTACATCATTTTCCAGTGTACTGTTTTAGGCATGTCTGAGCAATTTTATACAGCCTCGACCTAACCGAGCTCGCGTAAATGCGGCCACATTCAAACCAAACGTCCGGTGATTTGGCCGTTACTGGTCTTCGCTGGAGAGAATTTCGGATGATTGTTCAACCTCACGCTGCCATATCGTTCTCATGAACGCACCTTGGCCTAAAAGCATTCAGTTTCTACGCAGGGCCCTCTACTCTGTGGCGGCGAAAAACGCCGGATAATCTCCACCAAGTCGCGGTAGTCGCTGCTCAAGTGGTAATAAGCGGGCGTGTTTACAGCAGTTAACATCGGCGGCTCCCACAATCAGACGGGGTTCCCACTGTTCTCAGCACGCGTTGAGCTGGGAGAGCCCAGAGCCGCCGCACACAATACCCGGAGACGTACGTGACGTGTCAGCTGGTGGCGGCGAATTTGGCGCGCGCAGCTGTGAGGGGTTGCTTCAGCTGACGATGAATAGAGACCACACGACCTCTCGGTCACAGAACGAGAACGTGCCATCGTGGTGCAGTTGTGAGACGAAAAAATGCGCTTAGGAAGTGCGCTTGGAAATGCGTTTAAGCACCACATTTTGATAGTGATGTTGTATGCAGTATGTCTTTATTCAGGTCACCAGACTTGGAACATAAATTATCTGCTCTTTTCAAAAATTCTGCGCTTATGTAAGCTAATCAGACATATTTGGTTACAATCCTTACGCATTTAGGAGCTAGTTATCCATAAAGCAGTGCATTTACATACCATACCCTGCCCCCCCCCCACACACACACACACTCACACACCGTGCGTACCTGCGCGCAATATTTATTTACTAATGCCTACGTGTACCTATCCCTGCGCGCAGCGACCGCGGCTATTGTGACGATCAGTAGCGCAATGGCAACAAAGGCGCGGTAATCACACGAACAGCGTGTACCGCTCGGAGGCCACTGGGTCGCCGCTGAGTCGCCATTGGGTCGCCATTGGGTCACGACTGGGTCGCCGCTGGGAGCTGACAGCCGGCGACAGCTTGATTGCCTGATTATCCTGAGGTGTATAACTGTCGCCACAACACGGCTGCGTGAGCACCTGCCGACAAACGCGCCGACAAACACCAACACCTGCCGACAAACGCGGCCTACTCCAGGGGAGGGGAAAAGAGGGGGCATCCGGGGGCGCGCGGCGCACCCACGTCTCTATTCTGCGGGGTGGTGACAGCCGTCAAGAGCGTCACGTCACGGTCATCACGGCCGTCACGTGCTCGACAGTGGCACGTCTCTGTTGCAGAGAGTACGTGGCCCAATCAGCTGTAGAGCTCGCCGGAAATAACAACCGTTATCTGACAGGACAGCTCTGAGCTGGCGGGAGGGGCGGGCCGAACCGTTTCCGATTCACTCTAATATCTGATTTATGGGTGAAGTTCCAGCATTTGGTTAATCCTGTCAATGTTTTATAACATGCGTGATGCAGAGCTTAGATAACCCATGCATTAAAATATGTCCATAATGTGAAGCTAATTCAAATTTTGTGAATTTAAGATCATTCAAACTTTGTGATTTCAAGCTTATTCAAATTGTGTGAATTCAAGCTAGTTCAAATTTTGTGAATTCAATGTAAATTCAAATGGTGTAACTTCAATCTAATTTGAATTCCGTTAATTCAAGACTATCAAAATGTGTGAATTCAAGTGAATTCAATTTTTTTGAATTTAGTAAATTTAAGCGAATATAAATTTGGATAATTCAAGCGAATTCAAATTTTTAGTTTTCGTTCTTCGTTGTATTAAGTATCATATAAAAGGCAACTCGAATGTGCAGTGTGCATATACACTCAAATACTTCCGATGGTTTCCCGGGTGTCTGGCGAAGGGCCCAGGTAGCTGGATCAAGAGTGAAGAATCGTTTCCAAAGTTGGTGTGGCCAAAAGGTATCAAATCGTTTTTCATCATTTGGAATAGCCTGACAAGATTCTCAAATACCTTTGCATTACCAAAATAAATGTTGGTGTGGCATTGGCTACACCTGCCATGCTACATTCTCCACTAATGGCTGGGGCTGTTACTCTTATGAGATGTCAGGAACTGTCAGAGGCGTGCGCAGAAATTCACAAAGGACCAGGTTATTGCCGGGCGCCACCCGATCGACAGGAGCGCCACCAATATTGGCGGAAATTTTGCAAGGGGCACCTCTCCCTCCGCAAGTACTCGTCGTGCCTTTAGCATTTTGTGGGGCGCCGCCACTGGCCGGAGGGTCGCCGTTACGGGCCGGAGAGGGCCAGTCGTTAGTCGGAGGCAAGGTTATTAGAACATAAGGTTAGGCAGATCATGACGTCACCGATACTGAAGCCTATGGGTGCACTATATACGGTCAAAAGTGCACTAATGCTGAAAGAATGAGGATTTTTGAATGAGACTATATGACCAAACTGACCCGTTTTCTGGAATTTGCACATCCCCACGAATCCAAAAAGGTAAGGCAACCCAACTTATTCCCAGTAGGGCCTTCAAGTGGGGCCATCCCCAAAAACGCAAATCCCGTTGGCTCTATGTTGAAGGCCACGGGCCGGGACTTTGGTGACGTCATCACTTAGGAATGTCAAACACTTGATGGGGGCTGGTCGGAGGGGCGCCGTCACTCGCCGGACGGGCGCTGTCACTCGCCAGAGGGGCGTTTCCACTGGTCGGAGGGGCACCGTCGCTGGCCGGAGGGGCGCTGTCACGGGTCGGAGAGGCGTCGTCTATGGCAGGGGGCACTGGCGGATCCAGCCGTCGGCTTTGGGGGGGGCTCTTTTTTTTTGCAAAAAGGTACCCCATTTTTTTTTCTCCTCGATCTGGGCCGTTCACCTTATTTGGTATTTGGAGTTATACAAATTCATTTTTTAGAGGAAAAAAACAAAAACACGATATTCCGTAGCATATATGCTACGAAATTAGGTACACATATAGGAAATAATAACGTTTATCTCATACCATTTGGCAAGGGCGTTGTCGACAATTTTCAGTGGGTGTTGGCTGAAATGACGAGAAGAAAAAATATGTGCGTATTTAAAGCTTTTGCAGGCATTTCAACATATATTTCCATGTATAATAGAACCTCTTCTCATGTATATATAAAAGTACTTCAGCGCCACGGAAGCGGTGCGAAAATTTTACAACAGTTGCCTTATAAAACCCAGAAAATATAGGCGGTTAAGTTATTTTGGCGCCGAAAGCGGCGCGAATTTTTACGGGTTTGCTTATAAAACCCAGAAGAATAGCGATTGGCCTCTCAAAGACATGAATCGACATTAATTTGCCAAAAATTGTATATGCGATTGCCAAACTTGCCGCAAAGCGGGTTGCGAAATTGTTCGAGTTTTTACTGGATTTCGACTTGCAGCAAGGGCAATTTTTACGATAAATTGTTATCTTTCCCAAAAAAATAAACTTCCCTAGTTTTCTATCAAGATCATTGATGTCACGCTCAGTACAGGAACGCTTGGGGGCATACTTGTATTTAATGCCCCCAAATTCCTGTGGGGGTGGGGATGCGCCCCGGATGCGCCCTGATCACTAGTGGTGTTGGCGAACCCTTTCCCAAGCGTTGAACAGGCCAACAAAAGGATGAAAACCCACGTTAGAAGGATGGAGAATGCAGTTATGGCATGTTATGGCATGGGCCATACCATTTTGAGCTGTAATTAGCTAATTGAAAATCAATAACCATTGACACTAATTTTGAATAACCATACTAGCTGGAATATTTAAGGTCCAAGACCTACAAGTTCTTAATAATTGCGGCCGCGTAGCGGCGCAAAATTTGAGTAGTTTGCCCCTGGATCAGGGCTGGTAAAACGGTTTTGGTGGCCGATCAAATCTGGCCGACAAAGTGGCCCGGACCCGTACCTGAGGGGCACTCTGTCCTGGCTAGGGTCCCATTCAGCATGTTGGGCCTTCCTATCACTCGACCAGCGCCCTTTTGGTCTAGCCGGGGCCCCTACGACCTGTCCAGGTGCAAAAGGTAAAACAACTTTTGTCAGAATGCCGTTTTTCGGCCCCGGAGCAAACTCGAAATGGTATTTTCTGGCGCCCACGTTTATCTATCATGATCGCACTTCTTAACAGCCCTGCCCTGGATATGCCATTCTCATCAATGCGTAATTGTGCTAATGCAATACCTCTTAAAATGTATTGGCGTTAAAAGTGTGGTAAAAAAGTGATTGAAACGAACCTATTAGCACAATAATATAACGAAAGTAGCAACATAGAACAAATGCGATGGAAACGCACGATTTTGTAACCCCATATTATCATATTCGGTAATTTATAAATTACGCCGCGGAAGGCGGCGGAAAATTTAACGTTTTATTTCCCTGACAATTGCAATATTCTTTCTGTTATTTGTAATATTGACCTGTTGTTGGTTTCCATCGAAACTTGTTATGGAACAGAGGCAAAGCCATTAAGCATTATTATCGATCGCTTTTTGTTATGAGGCTTGATCGTTTTGGGGGGGCAAACAGGCCACTTTAGGCCTTTGGGGGGGGCATGGCCCTAAATGCCCCCCTGGATCCGCCAGTGGCAGGGGGCGCCCTCACTGGCCGGGGCTGCCATCATTGGCCGCAAGAGTGCCGTCACTGGCCGGGGAGCGTCCTCACTGGCTGGAGTGGCGCCCTCACTGGCCGGAGGGAAGCCGTCACTGATTGGAGGGGCGCCAGTTTTGCATGGGCGCCTCGGGTCAAAAGGACCAGGCCATGACCTGAACGACCGCATACTCGGTGCGCCACTGGGAACTTTTATTTGATCTCATAGATAGTTTGCGCCATTTGATTTGATTTTCATGCTTCTTGATGAGCCGATTAGCAGCCGTTATATTAATCGGCAACCGTAAACATCTATTTTTATAACAAGACAATTATGATTGCCTCACTCCCGTGTGAGTTAGCCCCATCGTTCATGTAATAAGGCGTAGCGAAAATTAATGGAAAGTGTTGTGAGACCCGAAATGACCATGATCCATCATCAGCCTTTGATGTCGCCCCAAAGGACTTATTATTCTAATCAGAGTACAACAGACCAGTTCATCCACAGCTTCGCTCAAAGCTGAGACCCCGGATGATACGGGAATCATGACAAGGACTCGTCTAACATGCTAACTGGGGAAGCAACCCTCCCCTCAGTCACAGCTCCAGCCCCCCCCCCCCCAGTCGAGCTGAAATTCGGCTACTGAGGGGAGTCAGTGCGACATGTGGTCTGACATGTGACCTGAATTTGCCAATTTAAGCTATATGAGTTAGATGTGTCTCACTGAGAGCTTTTGAATGCCGCATTGCGCGTCTCGCTGTCATTATTGGTTCCAGAGATAACGAGGGGTAATATTTCCCCCCGGTCAATGGCGTTCGGGCTTCGGCTGAGATCCCCGGGCAATGCCGGGTTACTTATTGCATGTAGAGGTGCACGTTAGCCCCCTCCCCCAGTCAAACTTCCTTAGACGAGTCCCTGAATAATGATGCTGGCATCAGATTCAATACTGAATAACCAGGGGAGTGAAGAGCAACTGTAGTTCTTCCCAAGGCCTGATTTCCTTCGCTTCCCAGCAGTGCGCTGTGCGGCGACGTGTAGTGAATCAATTTGACAGATTGTCTGCAGATCGTCTCGCTGCTGTTTGAGGAGAGGATAGAAC
>VOPJ01003399.1:0-22676 GCA_014673585.1 Semibalanus balanoides
TGAATCACCCAACTGCATACGGCACAGTTCACTGAATCACCCAACTGCAGACGACACAGTTCACTGAATCACCCAACTGCAGACGGCACAGTTCACTGAATCACCCAACTGCAGACTGCACAGTTCACTGAATCACCCAACTACAGACGGCACAGTTCACTGAATCACCCAACTGCAGACGGCACAGTTCACTGAATCACCCAACTGCCAGACGGCACAGTTCACTGCAATCACCCAACTGCATACGGGAAACACAGTTCACTGAATCACCCAACTGCAGACGGCACAGTTCACTGAATCACCCAACTGCAGACGGACGCTGTGATTTAACGTGCAGAGAGGATGAGGGCAATTGCAGAAACTATGAAGTGGTGATAAGTCTATAAGTCGCATTGTTAGTTAAATAAACTGTGTGTTTGCATGTTTCTTAATGGTTTGCACCAGGTCCAGTCTGCACTAAAAATTACAATAAATTACTAAAATTATGTCATTAAATACATGCAAAACAATATGGCTTCATAACATTCATTGAGCACAGGGTTTGCAAAGTTAAGTTTGGGCCGGGTAAACCGGCTGACATAAATTAATTTAAGCCACCCTGGCTTTTATTAAGTGACTTTTATTACAAATGAATAATAAAAGCCTTTTACTAAAATCAAATACCATTTAAACATAATCACGTAGGGTAGGTAGTTAAATATGTTTTTACATTGAATGATCAATCTTTAAAGTTTAAATCAAGATCAAATATTGCTCGCATTTCAGCCGCAAATAATTTTTCAGAAGAGAAATCATTTTTACAAAATGTTAATACATTCCATGAAAATTGTGTTCTGGTAATCAGATGCTGCAATCACAAACCAATTCCTCAGCTTCCCAGCAAACTGCCATCCTCATCATCACAGGACAAGTTAATAGTCAGTTCCCTCCTTGTGGGTAATAACACAACACTAACACCTTGTTAGCACCTTGTTGTTGCTAGCTATTGTGACCAATCTGCACACACTACTATATGTCTCGAAAACTTTCAGATATAATAGCCGTTTTCACGATGGCTTATTTTGCGCGAAATGTTTTAAAACATTTTAAAATGTTTTGAAATGTTTTAGTTGAGCCACTTTCACGATGGACTAATTTGCGAAGAAAAAGTGTTCTTACCCTCTCCCTACGGCACCGTAGAGCGAGGGTTAAAACATTTATCGAAAATTTGCCAATCGTGAAGACGGCTACTACTGAAACATTTTAAAACATTTCGCGCAAAATAAGCCATCGGGAAAACGGCTAATAAGATAATTTTTTAGTCAGATACATTCTTACTGAATGAGTTTATTTGAACTGAAGTCTAAATTTGTATGAAAATAATATGTTTTCATACACTATACATTATAATGCATTAATATCATGTAATGACTTGACTGGTAATGACAATTCTGACCTCAATGAGTCTGATATTGATGCAGATTTTAAGTCAGTATTTATTTATTTAAGCCAGTTTAAACCGGCTTAAATCGATAAAGCCACTAGCTGGCATTAATTCATTTTAAGCCGACTTCTTCCAACCCTGATTGAGCAGTCATACATAATGAGCACGCGTTTGTGCGTGTGTATGTGTGGGACGTGGGTGTATGTGCGTATGCTTGTGTGTGTGTATATCCATGTGACATCTAGCTTATGAGAGACATCTAGCTATGATCTTGGCAAAAGTCGTTATTATTTCAATAAGTGACACTGAAAATAACCTAAATAAAAGGATAAGCAGATTCTGCAAATACTTAGCTTTAGCAGGATCTATTTCAGGCCGCCACCAGCTGGATCGTCAGCAGTTGTTTGCCGCCGATCAACGAACAACTGGATAAATTCGTCAGTTCTACCCGAGTCCTAGCACTTATTGGAGCAGGGTATTTATTCTATAGATAGGTGGCTGTTGCACTTGCCACTTGCCAGGATCATGGGACAAATTACCCAACCAGCTCACTGACGTCCATTCAGGACATAGTCCGTCAGTATGATCAGTGCCTTATTGGTCGCTAGCACCTGCCCCAAGCCGTTCGAATGCAAATCCCGCATTAATTTTTATTTAATTGCTGCAGGTACTTCCACGACTGAAGTTAAATGAGTTATTTCATTGTCCACATGTTTTCACCTTAACGTTGCTGCCTGCATCCGTACCTTGGCTTCATTGTGAATATGTTTTGATTCATAATAACCACTGAATATAATACCATAGTGTATTTGCTGTTTTATTCGATCTTAAAATTATCGCTTTAAATTTCCTTTCCTAAACAGTTTTACTAAAGAGTAAGCACCAGATCAAAATTTCTGCTCAAGTAAACAAATATCGATGTATTCGACTATAGTTCATTATATGTCAATGCAATCGACTATAATTCATATGAGATTCATGTATCGTAAGAGCATACTCAGATTTACCAGGACATTTTATGCGAAGCTTTACATAAATTAATGGCAAATGACATAGTTATAACGTCAAACGCAGGGCGTGCCACCAGGCGGCTGGCTGGGCCGGGCCTCTCAGCCGGATCCCGCTGTAGGCCGGGAGCGTTACCACCAGGGCCTGGCGGGCCGGCTCCTCAGGCGCGAAGTCCCGCTGTAGCCACCAGGGCTCTGGCGGGGGCCGGCCTCTCAGCCGGAGGTCCGCTGTAGTCCGGAGCGTGCCACCAGGGCTGGACTGGGGCCGGGCCTCTCAGGCCGGAGTCCCGCTGTAGTCCGGGAGCGTTGCCACCAGGGCCTGGCTGGGAAGGGGCCGGGCCTCTACAGCCGAGAGTCCCGCTGTAGCCGGAGCGGTCGCCACCAGGGCCTGCTGGGGCCGGCCTCTCAGCCGGAAGAGTCCCGCTGATAGGCCGGGAGCGTTGCCACCAGGGCTGGCTGGGGCGGGCCTCTCAGCCGGAGTCCCGCTGGACAAGTCCGATAACGTTGCCACCAGACCTGGCTACAGTAAGAGCTTTGCCACCACGGGCCTGGCCTGGGGCGCCGGTTCCAGGATCCTGCCTTACGGCTATAACCCTGACCTCCAGGCGGTCAACCTCTCACAAGGTCTTGGCTTTTCTGCAGGGCCTTCACACACGAAGCATAAAGAACGGGCGCTCCAGAATCTGCAGCCAGGCCCTCGGTGGCAACGCTCCCGGCCCAGTTCACCAGCCCGGCGACTCCGGCCCTGAGAGGCCCGGCCCCGAGCCAGGGCCCTGTGGCAACGCTCCCGCCGACATACATCGGGGGACTCCGGCCTGAGAGGCCCGGCCCCCAGCCAGCCCCTGGTGGAAGCTCCCCGGACGTACAGCGGGACTCCGGCCTGAGAGGCCCGGCCCCCAGCCAGCCCCCTGTGGCTTACAGCGGGACTTCCGGGCCTGACGAGGCCCGCCCCAGCAGGCCCTTCGGTGGGTAACGCTCCCGGCTACAGCGGGACTCCGGCCTGAGAGGCCCCGGCCCCCAGCCAGCCCCTTGTGGGCAAACGGCCCCTCGCTTGACGTTTAGTGCCATAAACCTATGTCATTTTGCCATATTTATGTAAGGAGCTTCGCATGGGAAAAAGTGTCTGGTAAATCGGATACGCTCTACGGAGTACAATGAATCTCATATGAATTATAGTTCCCGATTGCTAATTGAGCATATTATGAACTTATAGCGTCCGAAATACATCTCGATTTATTTGTTTACTTGCGAGCAGAAATTTGAGATTCTGGGTGGGCTTACCTCTTTAGTTAAAGATCTGTTTCACTGGAAGAGGAACTTTAAAGCGAGTAGATTTTAAGATCGAATAAAACAGCAAATACACTATGGTATTAATATTCAGTTGGTTATTATGAATCAAAACATATTCACAATGAAGCCAAGGTACGCATGCAAGGGCAGCAATCGTTAAGGTGAAAACACGGTGGAGCAACTGAGAATAACTATTTAACTGCAGTTCGTTGGCGAAGTACTCTCAGTCTCACAATTAAGGATCAAAAATTTAATGCGGCGGGGATTTGCATTTGAAACCGGCTTGGGGCAGGTGCTAAGCGACCAATTAAGGCACTGACATACTGACGGACTTTGTCCCGACTGTACGATCAGTGTGCGGCTAGTTGGTATCCCCATGATCCTGCAGGTGCAGCATTTTATAGAATAAAACCCTGCTCTCTCAGATAAATGCCAGGGCTCAGGTTGTACTGACGAATTTATCCAGTTGTTCGTTGATCGGCGGCAAACAAAACTGCTGACGATCCACTGGTGCCCCGACCTTAAAATAGATCCTGCTAAAGCCCAAGTATTTTGCAAATCTGCTTTTATCCTTTTATTTAGGTTATTTCAGTTGTCACTTATTGAAATAATAACGGACTCTTTGCCAAGGTCATAGAGTTATAAGACTAGATGTCACATTTGATGATACACCACACCGAGCAGCAAGGATACGCACACATGACAACCACGCCCCAACATACACCACGGCACAAACGCGTGCTCATTTGTATGACTGCTCAATCAGAGTTGGAAAAACTGATCTTAAAATTTGCGACCTATGTCACGCTAGCTCGAGGCTTTATCAATTGTGGGTTAAGCCGGCTTGTTGCTTAAACTGGCTTAAATCAAGTAAATACCGGCTTAAAATCAGAAGCCATATCAGACTCATTGAGGTCAGAATTATCATTACCAGTCAAGGTGTGCATTACATGATATTAACTGCATTAGTAATGGTGGGTTAAGGTATGAAAACATAGTTATTTTCATCTCACTCCATCAAATTCGCAGACGTTCACGTCTCAAATAACCTGCGATTCAGTAATAATGGTATTCTGATTACAAATTGATGTTATGTTTCAATTGTTAAAATTGTCGAGACATAAAGCTAGTGTTGCTGAGATTAGGTCACAAAATAGCTAGCAAAACAAGGTTGCTAACAACGGTGTTAGTTTGTGTTTATTACGCAAAGAAGGGATCTGACTATTAACTTGTCCTGTGATGATGAGAATGGCAGTTTGTGGGAAGCTGAGGAATTGGTTTGTGATGCTGCATCTGATTCACCAGGGAACAAACATCTGTCTTAGAATGTAGTTAAGATTTTGTTAAAAAATGATTTCTCTTTTGAAACCATTATTTGCGGCTCAAAAATGCGAGCAATATTTTTAACTTGAATTTAAACTTTTAAAGATTGATCATTCAATGAAGTACATAATTGACTACCTACCCAACGTGATTATGTGTAAAATAGGGTATTTTTATGTTAGTAAAAGGCTTTTATTATTTCATATGGTAATAAAAAGTTCACTTAATAAAAAGCCAGGGTGGCTTAAAATTAATTTATGTCAGCCGGTTACCCCGGCCCCTGGCTTAAAATTTACAACCCGGGATGCTCAATTAAATGTTAAATAGCCACATTTGTTTTGCAGTGTATTTATCTTGACATTATTATTTTTAGTAATTTATTGTAATTTGCTAGCTCGAGAGCCTGGACCTTGTGCAAAACCATTAAGTATTTAACATGCAAACACACAGTTTATTAAACTAGTTACACAATGAACGACTTATAGACTTATTCACCACTTCATAGTTTCTGCAATTGCGCCTAGTTCCTCTCTCGCACGTTAAATCACAGCGTCCGTCTGCAGGTTGGCGTTGATCAGTGAAAACTGTGCCTATGTAGTTGGGTGATTCAGTTAGACTGTGGCCGTAATGCGTTGGGTGATTCAGTGAACTGTGCCGTCTGCAGTTTGGGAGATTCAGTGAACTGTGCCGTCTGCAGTTGGGGGTGATTCAGTGAACTGTGGCACCGTCTGCCAGTTGGGGTTGTTCAGTGAACTGCTGCCGTCTGCAGTTGGGGTGATTTCAGTGAACCTGTGCGTTCTGCAGTTTGGTGTGATTTCAGTGGAACGTGTCCACTGCTCGGTCTGGCAGTCTGGGTGATTTCAGAGTGAACTGTGCCGTCTGCAGTTGGGTGGATTACAGTGAACTTGTGCCGTCTGCCAGTTGGTGATTGCAGTGATACTGTGCCGTTCTGTAGTTGGGTGATTCAGTGAACTGTGCGTCTACAGTTGGGTGATTCAAGTGAACTGGCGATCTACAGTTGGGTGGATTCAGTGACTGTGCCGTCTGCAGTTGGGTGATTCAGTGAACTGTGCCGTCTGCAGTTGGGTGATTCAGTGAACTGTGCCGTCGCCACTCTGTCCGACCTGATGCATCAATATCGGCTGCAGGGCCACCCTCTCCTCCACCCACTGCATTAGCGCGGCGTCGCTGAAGCTGCAGCGAGAAAGGGGCCACCTGACAGCCGACCAGCCGCCGCCGCCGCGCCGCTCTAATGCAGCTGCAGCTGCGTGTAGACAGGATCGGGTGGCGGCACCAGAGGCTGTCACTGGTGACGTCATATCCAGTGGCTGGTGACGTCACTGAGTCGCCGTTATGGGATGGGATCCCAGCAGGGCATGCGAACAAAGGATGAAAATGGTTTACCCGGGGAGGAGATAAATGGGCGGCATTGGTAACGGGGTCTGATTGGGCGGCCAGCCGCAAAAGTCCTACATTGGTGTAAATATAATACAATACTGTTAAATTGAAACGATAGAGATCATTTTCCAAAAAATTGGAGCTTAACCCGCGCCCCGCTGAGGTGTCCAACCGAACGTGCCCCGCTGGGGGGAACAGATTCTACCCCTTGGATATCTTTCGAACCAATAACCTTAGCTAGACGAGCAAGTGGCAATCAAAAGCTCGCAATTGATACACATCCAAAGTAGTGGTGTAAGATTCGGACATTTTTCAAATCATGTCCGATCCCAAGTCCGATCAACTATGACAATGTTGACCGAAAAGTGTCTGATGAGTCTAGGAGTCCGAAAAAGTCACATTTTTAGAGCGTCCTATATATAACAATTAGTGTCATTTTACTTGTTTTAATGCTCACATTAATCATCACATAATCTTCCATTCCATTTTCCATTTGAAATACTTCAAATCATGCAACAATGCAGCTGTTTTGTATTCCCTAAATTACATTCGCTGAACATACAACAGCAAAGCGTGCCTATTGTAGCCTAAAGTCATATGCAGAATAGTGCAGGTGAACTAAATCAACTTTCTGTAAACATTTACCTGCACGTGATACATGTTTCCAAAAAGTCAGTCACCATGCCGAGCAACAAAAGTGGCCTCACACCGCCGCCAGCAGCCTCTCCCTCTCTAACGAGAGTTTACTGTCGACTGACTCTGTGTTATATAACGCTATCCATTGGTAAGCATAGCATCTCTTTCCAGCCTCTGGTATCAGCGATGCGAGGTGTAGCAGATGGTTCCTTTGTTTGGTATGCATGTTTGGTACAAGGCCTTCTCTAAGGAGTTTTCACTACGGGGGATTTCCACTGGCGGATCTAGGCTTCGAGTTAATTTCGCTCCGTTTCGTCAGCCAAATGTTGTTGACGGGGGGAAGGGTGACGTTGGGCTGTCGGGACACTTTAACGCGTTTTTCTTGCCGTCGACTGCGGGGGATGTTTGTGTCCACTGGGGGGATCTCAAGGCACTGCGGGGGGACAAATCCATCCAGTTAACATGTTAGAATAGGTGAACTTTGGTATATATGCCACAGTTAACAAAAAAAATATACCAGTATGTTCGGTTGTCTCGCCATGCCATTCTTGTTAAGTTGTCAGTGACTCATGCGCCAATGTTGTTTTGCGGTAGGAATGTATGTATGTACATTCCAAAATATGCATTTTCATATGTGAACCAAGGTCACTGACCTCTGATGACCTGAGATGTCATTTTTGGACTTCTAGGGAATTTTGTGACACATTTCAAATTAGCACTCATATTTTGCATATTTTACATAATGATATGCTCAGTTATTAGCATATAATTATGGAATTATATGCCATGTTCTGTCACATAATAACATAAGTCACTGACCTCCGTTTTAACCTCCCGTAGAAACTAAGCATTTCACAGCCAAGTATGTTTTGCAGATTACAGATATCTACCAACTGTGTATAAACACAAAACAGCCGTCCATGATAAATACAGATATTCCAGATGGAGTGAGTGAAAACGTGAAACGTTCGAACGAACGTAGTCTTACAGATGGGCCAAATTCCGTCCTCGTCTTGCGCCCTTGCTTGCGCCGGTGATGGGTTTCAGGTATAATTCTCGTTTCACTGCACTGATTGTACAAAGGTGTGCACAGATAATTTTGTCGTAAAGTAACACGTGGTATAGGCTACGTGAAAATATTTAACAAAGCTAAGGAAATTTACACTATTCATAAATAAACACAAAATCAATACCGACTGTAGGATGAGCACGTGCTTGACTTTGAATTCACCTCCGCCGATGAGAATCAGAACAAAAATAAAGATCGCAGAAAGCTGCATGTAAGTAGTTTTTTTATTGCAGCAAACAGCAATGCTTATTTTTTGCCGGACACAAATGCAATAACTCCTATGTATATGCATACGCATAGATCTGTGATATGTAGATGATTTTTTCATAAATTATGTTACGCTATTTTGACTATTGTTCAACACATGTTATCAACCATATCAACCTTATCAACAATTTTACGCTTCGGCTGGTGACTACCCCCCCCCCCCCTTCCCAGAGCATGCAATAATTTATGAACGCCTCATTAACGGGCTGAAAAGTACGTCACTGCGTGTAGCGAAAAATATCGATTCGTCGCGAACACAATGTACTGCCATTCTATGCTGTTTTACAGCCGTTGCTGTTTGTGATCTCACACTTCGCTATAGCACGACCCCCCCCCCGCCACACACACACACACATCTGTCAATAGGACAAATAATTAAGTGTCCTCATACCGCTTATAAAACCCGTGTTACGTCAACAGTGCCTCCAAGAGAATTACACACAGATTGCCGGCGTTCTGATTGCAGGTGCCAGTGCATGGTCTGATACCTTTTTGACCGTGCAGAGGGAGAGGGGTATGAATCCCTGGGGTTTCGCCCATAATTGAGCTTGACCTTGGATTAAGAAATGGAACATGTGGTAATATCAAATGGATGCCAAACTTAAAATCAGCATCCTAAAATGTCATAGAATATTCTAGTGGCCAAAGCAAATAACGTCAGGTCATTTAAGTTCAGTGACCTTGCTTAACCCCTAAAAGGTCATCCGGGGTCATTATTTCAATGGCAACCATAAATGTCACAAGTTCAAACCTGTGCATATGTGTTGAGCCCTGCAAATGTAAAAAAAAAAACGTAATACCTATAGGTTATAACGTATCTTTGGGACATTTACTTTTCCCAGGTCAAGCTTAAGTCATGCAAGGTCAGGTCAAGCTGAAAATTTAGTAAGTGCTTGAATTCGTCAAACAGAAGCTACCCACTAAATCTTGACGTTAATCGGGCCAAATAAATCCATATCATGACAAGCGACATGAAAATAGCCTCGGGGCATTGCTCCGTTTTACCAGGAATAAGAGAATAGCATTGTTGTTCTCTTATTGTTATTGTTCTATATTGTTGTTCTCTTATTGTTCTATATGTTATTATCTTATTCCTGGTTTTACTTCCTTATCATGTGCATTGGCTGGGCAAGACTGCAATGAAACCAGGTGGAACACTTCGGGCCTAAAAAGTGGCAACAACACCAAATTTCGTTGCTGTGACCCTTGGAGTTGCTGAGACGTAGAAAGCGGGGGACGTGGCCGGCCGGCCGCCGTACACATTAGTGCACGCGTTTCTCAAGCTTAGCTCGTGCTTCTTAGTTTACCGGCTGAATTATTAAACTTAAGATGTCTGTCTGCCACGAGTTGTGCGATATATCCGATTTGGTCGTAACAAATGTCATCCGAAACCAACTTTTTAATTATGGGCCGGTAAAGTTGACCGCCCGTTGATTCTCGCTGGTCGCCGTACGTAACGCCAACGTGCACGCTCCTTCCAGTTTTTATCTTCGGTTGCAAGTCCGATTGCTAAACTTGAGATGGCAATCTTGTCACAAATTGAGCGATGTATTTTATGCCGTTGAGAATTTATCATCCAACTCAAGCTATTTACACTTTTGGGCCGAAAAGTTTACCGTTCCTTTGGCTTACGCTCCAGGGGCTCCGCCACGCCTTTGAAATGGAGAAGGGATCGGACAGGGATTGAGGGAAGGCCGAGTGGTCGCCGGGGGTAGGAGCGTCAGTGAAAAGCTTGTTAGGAGGTTTGTTAGGGAAATTTTGGGGATTGTCCTCCTGGCTCAAGAATGATAGGGACACGTCCCAACATCCCCCTGTGGCGGAGTTTCTGACTCACGCCGCCCGATTGGATAGTCAATACATCAGATAATTAAACAGGGAATAATGATAGCTCTAAAAAAAATCTGAATACAAATCATGTGATCCAAATTATGACGAACGAAATGTGCTGCCAGGCTCACCTGATAAGTAAGAACTGTGCTGCCGCTAATAGCAGTTGACGATGCAATCACAGCATCTGATTGTGATAGCTCTTGGCAAAGCCTGCCTGCAATAATGATATATTATCATCCCCTTTGACGAGTTCATGAAAATCTGGTCGATAATTCGGATACATTCAAGCAAATGAAAGTTACTGTTAACAAAAACTGCTCTTCCACTCCCCGTCCCTACACCACACCGTTCCTCCCACTTACAGCGTCTGAAGCCGACGCCGGCCCGCCGGCGCTGAGGCGCCTCAAACGCACGAGACAGGCTGTCGACCGCCCTGCGCGGTCACTAGGCTACATCGGGTTACATCCAATCAGAATTATTTAACCTTTCAGATATACATTTGTATTATTCTCAACATGTTCTCAAATTAGCTTCAACAAAGGTTCCTAGACACTTATGCCCTCCGCACGGCGCCCTGCAAATGATGTTCGGATATTATCACCCCAGCTTCACGTCATCACCGACTGACCAATCACCGTCGAGACTTGCTCAAGAGTCCAAGACTGATTGGTCAATACTAGCTGACAGCCAATTATACCTTATGAGCAGATCCGATAAACACGGCCAAGATGTGGAGGCTGCTCGCGGTTGTCATACTTTTTACCAATGTTGAAGGAGTGGAGTGGACACCTGGGGTCTCCGCCGAACGTCATTGCATGGCAGGTGGAAAGGCGTGTTTTCGCTCCCCCTCGTTATCTTTCCGAAACCAATAATCCGCAGCGAGACGCGCAAGGCGACAGTCGAAAGCTCTCAAGGAGACGCATATAATTCGTCCACCAAATTGTCAAAATAAGGTCACATGTCAGGTCACAGTCAGGTCAAAGAGCAAAACTGAGATAATTGAATTATGCGGGCCACACTTTTCCATCCATAAGCTTAGATTGGATTTGAGAACAATTATCGCACAAAGTGTCTTAAGATATGATGGCATTTTCCGTTTATAAGCAAAGTGGAAATTGTAAGCAAAATTCAGATCAAGATATTCCAAATAAGGTCGCTTATTGGCAGGAGATCATGTAAGACATGAATGGTATGGTTTAATTTTACCGTAGGAATTCGAAAGTAGCGCAATTTGCATGCGGACCCATTTTTGGTAAGATCAGGTTATCAAGTTTAAAATGTGTAATTGATAAATCTTAACAAAAGGGCATGTTTCTGATAAGTTGTGTCTAAGAAAAAAATACAGTGGGCAATGACATTCATTACCTGTATCTGGTCAATAAAAAAAAAAGTACTTTTAAATAATGACGTCATCATGTACTCAAACATATGGAGCCATCAGTCAGTCAAAAATTAGAATATTGCAATGCAATTTGGCTTAGGCATTGTCCATTTTTTATTCTCATATCAATAATCTGGTCTTTTGATAATATTTAAAAGTGTTGGTCTGGAGGGCATTACAAAAGTTTTGTATTATAAGGTAAAAATACAACTTAAAAATTCCAACATATCCATTTACTTTCCCTTACCATTTACAATATTCTGACGTTTTTCACTGCATTTTGCTTGATAAATGGTCTTTGTACGGCCTGTTGAAGTTAAACTGGATTTTGCGTCAAACTGTTGTGTAGTGACGTCACTTAATTTGAATAGTAGACTCGAATATTTTCATGTTTTTTATCTTAGCCAATAAATAATACGTCATATTTGATTGTAGCAGAAGAATGATATACTATTTATTTTTGTTGTAGCAACAGTACGTATTTTTAGACTATTGCAAAAAATTTATCAGGGGGCTTTACCCAGCCAGAGTGGGGACTTGGGTTAAAGGAGTGGATATTTTTTCATAAAACCAAAATTGAGAAAAGTCTACACACCAATTACATTTTTTAATTTGGACCTTCAAGGAAATGTATAGTTTTAGAAGTGCTTATAGGACATTTACAAAGACATGAAAAGCTAACTTATATACAGTAACATTTTACTTGTTTGGTTAAGCAAATCAAGGCAGCGTATCAATTGGTAAATTGAGGTCACGTGGAAATTTTCCTTATTTCCAAATGTTTTAAATATACTTTGGAGCACTCATTTTGATATTAGTTTGTACTTCTGCTAAATCAAATTAACAAACGAGTAAATAGTCAATGGCAGCGTTTGATGGCTCT
Source organism: Semibalanus balanoides (assembly GCA_014673585.1). Taxonomy (NCBI): domain Eukaryota; kingdom Metazoa; phylum Arthropoda; class Thecostraca; order Balanomorpha; family Balanidae; genus Semibalanus; species Semibalanus balanoides. The sequence goes on from VOPJ01003399.1 coordinate 12,508, forward strand.
CATAGTGTGTACCGCTAAAATCCTGACTTGGATGACCTCTATGAATATTGTCTTATGGAGGTCAACGCCGGAGTCAAGTTTATAGTGATGGCATGTCTATATTTCTCTTTGACCGTACTTAACCTATACAGGTGTACCTGATTGTATAAAAAGTCGTGAGAGAAGGGTCGTATAGGAAAGAGTGTTGACTGATGTGCGGCCATAGCGTGGAATGAGCGCTCCGCACGCCAGTTCCTCGAGTCTCTCTGACAGATCTCAACATTCGCTGAATCTGGAAAATGAATGGCGTGACTCGATTAAGAAAATCATGTTCTGCTAACAGTGTCAATAAACCCGAAATAAGCGATGTCAGTAGCCACACTCCCTTTAAAATATCCATTTCCTTCGGCATCATTTGAGCGCAGATATCGTTGCCAGCTCCGCCTCTTCTCCGCGCCTTCTCCACTGTGCCTGCCACCACCCGCACCGCCTCTTCTCCGCCTCTTTGAGCGCAGATATCGTTGCCAGCTCCGCCTCTTCTCCGCGCCGTCTCCACTGTGCCAGCCGCCACCCGCATCGCTGCCGACGACGCTCTTTTTGTCGAGACCGTCCGACGGTTAATTGCGTCGCTCCTACATTCACCGAGCGTCACAAATGAGCTTTTAGCGTGTACAAAAACGACAGCACATGCTTTCGACTTCATCCTGCTTTCATGCCAGCTTTGAACTATCCCTCTCAGCGTGCAGAGCCAGTCAGACTTTGAGAGCAGCCTGGTTCTTTCTATTTATCACAGTAGGGACGATGGAAACGGTTTTTCTGGGTAGGGATGAAGACTTGAGACGTGTGCTGTAAAATGACACAGAAAGCTCTGTTTTTAGCTATAAGTGCGCGCGCAGAAAAGGATTTGTTGCTGGCCGGCGTCAGAACTTTGACTTAGACACAGAATGGCTCATTGTTTTTTGCATAGCAACCTCTTTTCAATTACCATGCGGATCTGGTGATTAATTATGTTGCAAAAGAAGCTCACTTTCACTGACCGACAGTTTCTCCACTTTTTCGGGACGTTGGTGACGAAGCGTTAATTTCGCAGTCAAACTTTGCCTATCCAATTCAGGAAGTTCAAGAGTGATTTAGTAGGCATCTACAGACAGATCGAAGTCATCGTCCACCCAGTTAAGCTTATGATTGACGAATGACGAACGGCTAACTTACGGCACGGTTAACGGGCTCCACAGTTAATTAATTTCACCTAGGAGTTAGCCTCATAAAGATACCACAGCAGGCTGGCAATGTCGAGCGAATGTTTACCGAAATGTTGGAATGGTTGAATCTAGGGAAAGTTAGACCATACTGTATTACATATTGCAGATAGTAAGCAGAGCAGCTACTAACTAGAAGTAATTTTATTGATAACCAAATAGCAATGGAACAACACACACGGCTCGGCACGCACGCTACAGCACGCAACGCATCGCACGCACCGCACCACGCACGCACGCTACGGCTAGCACAGCACCGCACGCACGCAGCGCACGCACCAGCAACCGCCGCACGCACGCACGCAAGCATCGACACGTGACATCGCGCGACGCTGACAAGCACGTCGTTATGCACCGCACGCACGCACGCACGCACGCGCAATTATAGCCTCCCACGATTACCGCAGACCTGAGTTCATGCCTAATATCATACACGCAACGCACGCGACGCGCATAATCTGGATCATGACTCGAATTTCTAATGTAATCCACATGCATTACATATAACCGCTCACTACTCACCATTGATGTGTAGACAAAAGTCAAATCGCACTGCCGCACGCACGACACACGCACGAACGGCACGCACGTACACGCGACGCACAGAACGCACGCATCGGCACGCACACCACACACACACACACAACCACACCACTCACACACACACACACACACACACGCACACACATGCAACTTTGTGATTCTAGTTTGTTCGACATCGATAACTAAATGCGAGGATCATATCACTGATACGGCATCTATTTTTTGTATAAAGTACATCTGTTGATGCTGCCGCTGAAGTGTGTGCTCTATGTGGAGTTGGACAACGAATATTCGAGACTTGTAGGCTACAAGTTACAATCACAGGATTGTTTTCTGTCAGAGATTGCGTGTCTATAATCTACTAAGTGCCTACCTATTGGTTCAGCATCACTTTCTACCGACGATTGATTAAATGGTGTTTGGCAGCTCTACGATAAGAAGAAGATACCTTTGATTGGAAACTTGTATTACCTGGGTAAGTGAATCCATTTAAAGACGGCACGATTACTTACATTTGTACATCTGGCAGGAAACGTTTAATAAACATGGCACGGTCGTGTTCTACCAGTTTAATGACAGTTGAAGTTCGACTGAACTGGGCTCGTTTCTAGATTCATACTGCAAACATTGAATGCAGAGGTAACCAAATTAACAGTTAACGTATACACCCAACGACGACCTAGTTAGTAGCCGTTTTCACGACGGATTATTTTGCGCCAAATGTTTTAAAACATCTTAAGATGTTTTGAAATGTTTGAGTATGCAAGTTTTTGTATATGATATATTCCAAGAAAATTAAGTTACTGATTTGGGCGATATATTATAATTATTCAAGAGTTATGGAAACATGAAATGAGCTCATTACAAGATTATGATTCAAAATTGTCCGTTTCTAAAGAACATTTGCGTCTAGAGTCCTTTCGTTTCCAAGTTAAGCATCCCGCCCATATTAGTTACTCCAATCTGGGCAGCCGTCATGGATCACAGTTCTCTCTGCTTTCGCATGGCTGCAATAATGCGCTAGAATATATTCGCTGGAGCGGATCCATTATGGAGTTCGAATGGGATAAGTTTTGCTTTGTTGAGCGACCAATAGCGTGCCCGAGACCGAGATGTTCTGACAAGAGTAGTAGGTGAAGATCACAGCTAACCTATAACATATATTAATCTTGCAATGTACCACCAAACCGCAATTTTTAACATACTTTATTTCTTTATCAGCCATATTCAAAATTACGAGCAAAAGAATTTCAAAGACAAAATCGCTTGCAAAATTGTGTAGATTAGATGCAAGATAAGTATATCTAAAACTTTCATTACTAAACATTCCGCCCAAAATAATCCATCCGTGAAAACGGCTAGTGGTTCAGACCCTATTTTTAAACAAATGCCATTTTAATCGTTTAAATTTATTTCACAGGAATAAATAGTTGTTACGTTAAAGTTTGTTATCTGGCTGTGCATGAAATATATACATGGGTTTAGCTTTATCAAACGAATAATAATTCCAAAGACAGGGATTAACAATCAATCGAAGAAATAGCAATGAATATCGGAGGATTATTTAATGCACCAGGTGGCGACCAATTTTAGCGTATTTCACGAAAGATTTATTTTTGCCGGTAGTACCACGGTAGTTGCACCCGGTTAGATATTTGAGCGGGTTTTGGGTAATTTGAGTAAAGAACATGGCGCCTCCCGGATTTTTTGGTGTCATTAAACTTATAATTCATTAAAGTTTCCATTGATAGCCACACAAATATCCGGAAATAGCCGGTTTCCGTAGACTTAGATTACCTCAAAACCATGAACATAATTACAGATACTACCCAGGTCAACCTAGTCATGTGGTAAAAAATAATCCGGTAGTACTGTAACATATTTCGTGCGTTTTGGTAAATTATTTCCAAGAATATAACGTCTTTTCCCGGATTTTTCGGGTGTTCAATTGTAATCTTTTATAATTCATAAAGTTTTCAATCAGTACAAATAATATCCCGGTAAAGCAGTGTTCCTTAGACTCAATTACCCAAAACCATGAAATTTTGACCGGGTTTCTATCCGGACTGACGGGTAAAATATCCTTCGTGAAAACGTCCATTTAGTGTTGGCGATTTGTTTGCATTCAAAAGAACAATGCCTTCAACAATGACCTTCAAAATAAAGAAAGAAACTCCAGATATGTCACGCCAGATAAAGAGAAGGATCGTACCTACCGTCGCTATATATAAGTGCATATATTTTAACTTCCAAAAATTGAATTATCGGAAATAAAAAAGTTGATTATTTTACTTACAAATTGAGCCAAAATCATTTGAGTCACTCATGTACGGTAGTACCGTACATATGTCATAAGATAATGTCTAAAAAACACAAAACAATAAACAACTAATTGTATTTACTGATTTTCCAATTAACTATTTGTGGGGAAAAATTCAGCTTTTTCCGCAACAATGGAGTTATTGCTTGAAATTAACAGACATGACCAAACTAGATGTATATTGTAATTTGAATCACATTTCGTATAATAATATTCCTACCAAAATATATTTCAAGTTAAAGTTGAAGAGCGATCCACGCTTATCACAGGACTGTGGTAAGCGTGGATCACTTTTCAACTTTAACTTGAAATATATTTCAGTAGGAATATTATTATGCAAAATGTGATCAAATTACAATATGGTCCATACTGGTCGATCTATCTTGGAATGCCCTAGACTTCGGTTTAGTCTCACAAGTACTTGGCAGCCAATTCACTGTCAGATCAGAAATTAGCCTGCCTACGCAATGTCATTTGTCATGAAGGCATACAATATGTTTCATGCACTCTATATTTTGCGATTATGTACCAAACGTCCATGAACAATCAACAAGCATTTGACCAAATGCATTGAAATCCACATTTAGGTTTCTCCGGATGGCGACCTATTTAGTGTTCTCGACGTTAAATTTCTGTTTGGATGTTTGTCCCATGACCTTTTAACAAGCAGGTATTTTATGCATCCAAATGCACACAAGAAACATTTAACTGAAGCGTTTTTACATAGTCAATAAATAAACTTTTCAGAAAACCCTGTGATGCATTCGGTGGATCACGTGGGCCAGGAACGGGCGAACCTATTTAAGTTTTGCGGAGATTTGTTTCGATTGAACCAAAGGTCAGAACGTTGTCACGTGCTTGCTTGACGGCACCTTATTTTTTTAAAAACAAATAATGAGGTTGTTTACAACTGCTTACATAATCAAACATTCAAACCAGAATAGTGATGATCGTACAGTAGGTACATACTTTTTTTGTCACTCTTAGATGCAGTGTCTTGTTCAAACCTTATGTAAAGACACAGTAATGAAATTAAAATAAGTTTTAGAAAACTGAAAGGGTACTCATAAATAGAACCGGCTGTAATATTTTAAATTCAAGATTAAAAGCTTTTGAAAATATAAGACAAAGCAGCTTTCACCTTCAAAAGTTGGCACAATTCTGAATACTATGTGTTGAAAAATGCTACAATTAAATTAAAAAATATAATACCTATATTTCGCTTAAAGGAAGTGTGCCTACTCACAACATTGTCATATTTTGAGTTGTTTCAACACCAGTCCGTAGACATCACATATTATATCTGAATTTTTGTCATGTTCTTTCAGTTCCACAGATTCACTAGTTTTACTGAATATTCCAATCGCCAGATCATTCCGGCCCGGAAAACGAAAATCATCCATTCGCCATGAGAGCTTTTCGTCTACCAGACTTGCTCTACAAATTACAACGCAAGCATGATATTTTAGCAGCTTGGGCCCAAATAGAAAACAACTCGTGAGCACTGAATAGCAGCTGCCGACAGAGCCTCGATAACTATTAGATACAAACCCATCTTATTGTTCGTAAAGGTTGTTTATCGTCTTTGGTGCCGCCATTATAGGAACATCTTCGTTGCTCTGTTTATAGTGGCGATCGCTTATGAGTTTTGAAACAAAACAAATGCAAAACAGAGTATAAGTGAAATTAAACTAAATGGGCTCTAGACGTGAATTTTATCGTAACCAATAATCAAACCAATAGCTTCGTACCGTAATAAAAATATATTTGACATTTCAAAAGAGTAGGCACACTCCCTTTAACGAAATCTCTACCAATTTGTTGTTGTTAATTTACTGCATCTCCAACTTACTAAATGGAGGAACATTTTAGTCATTTTGTCAGGTGATGCACGATAGACGATTTTGCTCAATTTCACTCGTCTGTTTTTGTCGTTTCGTAGCATGGCGCCTTTGATACATATCGCAATGTCATTGAGCATATTTTTTACAAATGTATTTTGTAATGCATAATGTTGAAATATAGGTCACGCACATGCTTGATGTTGTTCGTCACATAATTATCGTTATTTATTTTATGACAAGATTTCACAAGATAAATAATCTAAAATATCACGCAAATAACCTTCACCTTGCAGCTTGGACCTCTTAAAGGATTACTTCATGAATAAAAGTGATCTGAAACTTTGTGTCATGAATTATTATTTAAATAGTTTGCTCGGATGCAATGTTTTAAGCATTGCACACAAAACAAATTAATCATATGCCTAATGAGGATAGAACTGACGTGGTTGTGTTGTCTTCAAATAACGCTGCAGAGGATACCGATCTTGAGAACAGTATCAGTGCGTATTTGGCAGATCAGACAGAGCTTGACAAAGATAGACCACCAGATGCAATGTCCAAGCTGCCTCCTGCCGAAAATCCATATAAATGGGATTTTAGTCCTTTTCTGGAAAGCACCGAGTCATCTCATCGAAAGAAAGTACGAAAACGACGGCGAAAACATATCTGGAAGCGTTTGAGCAATGCAGACATACAACTAGCGTCAGGCAAAACGCCTGACACATGTTTGGATGATGGCTGCGAAGCGACACAAGCTAATTTAGCTAGCAAGCGCACCGATTCGAGCACTGATAGTGATTATCGTGATTACTCTATGCATGGTGACGTGGAGCATTCCACATCGCGAACGTTGCATGATGACAAAAAATCTCAAAATGAGCATCAACTTAGAAACCTAAGTCACAAAAGAAACAAGGTGAGAAATTATAACTCCAAGGTCGCTAAAAGCCTCGCGCCGCTGGCGAGAAAAACATCGGTACTTCTATCAGACCGTCATCTGAATGCGATGGAGGAGCATATTTTGCCACGGGCATTACCTCCGGGCCTTCCTCCAGAGATACTGGCAAGAATCAAGGCAATGAAAGCTAAAGGAAAGCATGGTTCGCACTCGCAGGGACTACCTAAAGCCTCGCCACCGGTGGCATTCCCTGCAAGCTCCGTCCCGAGAGCACACCCATCGCGGTCCCAAAATGTGAAGCGAAATTCGGAAGCTCCTCTGCCGAAGGTTTCTGTGCCTGTAGGCACGAAAAGAACCACTCCACAACCGGCCGGAGCATAATTGCAGGCCAAAGAGTCAATGAGCGCGGGTGCCGTAAGGAAGAAAAATCCACCGTGCGCGAGAAAGTAGTCGGCAGGATAAGCATATACTGAGATCACGGAGGAGAAGGCCCTACACGAGTGAGAGAGAGCTCGAACCTCAGGTGGGACTAGTGCCTGGTGCAGACACGGGACATCTGCTCAATGAGGAGAAGAAGCAGTGCAGACACTGAAGGCGAGGAATGGCCCTAAGTAGAGCGCCCATCACACCTGCGGGAGCTTAGTGCCATTGCGCGAGGTGGCCACCAGTCGCCGAGGAGAGGAAGCCTCCTGCCATGCCGCCCACACCGCGAGGAGGTAGTCATAAGTGGCACACCTTGGCTGTATGTGGAAGAACCCCCACCAGGACATAGCAGTGGCGCGTGCCCTTAGGTATCCTCGTGCCCTCGGATGCGCGAGTCATGAGCCGCACACTGCGGCATGTTAGGGTTGCCTCCACGATAGCCCAGGGTCTGAGCGGACACGCTGTAATGGGGTCCGCTACCACCACTGAGGCATTCGACCGTGTTGGGGCGAGCTTCGCACGAAGCTGAAGCGATGCCGCCCAGCATGACGCCGAATTTGCGCCATTTAGCCGAATGGACTCAAAGCCACGCCAGAGAACAGCCGTCGGGCCGGCACCGGTGCGGAGAGGGATAGCCCCACCGCGCGCGTAGGAGACGCGCGTCCACCTGTTGCGCTCATGCTCTCGTGCGCAAGGAGAAGCCAAGCATCAGGCCTGAGTACAGACGACGGCAGGCGTGCGGGTCCCAGCCGCGCCACCAACCAGTTGCCAGTCGCGCAGCCGAGAGTCACAAGGACTCTCAAGACTGCGCCCGTGAAGAGAGCACTTCACTGTAAGGTTGGCACGCTGCTGAAGGAGAAAGGCACGCGCCAAGTAGAAAGGCAAGGTGCAGCGCCTGTTTGCAGAGGAAAAAACCACAGCGCGCGGAAGAGAGCGGAACACGATGGCTACGGTGGCACAGCACGGATGGAGAGCCCAGCCGCGCCAGCACTGGAGCTGCCGAGGACGCCGTGCTCTGGCACCGTGCGGGGCGGCTGGCCAGCCGCCTTTTCCGTGCAGTACTCGGCCACAGACTGCAGCGAGGTGGCCGCCTTCAAGGGAGCCTTCCCCGGCCAGGCCACTTCCTCCGTGTGCCTCATCTGTCAGCCGGGAGGCCGGGACGGCGCCCCCGCGGCTGCAGCGGCAGCAACAGAGGGCTCCTCTGACGGTCGCGCTCCGATCCCGCCGGACATTCAGGCGCTGATGAATCAAGCGGCGGCGAGGCAGGCAGCACAAGGCCGGGCAGGACCTCCACCTGGTGGGATGCCTGGGATGCCTCCTGGCGTTCCACCAGGCATGGTTCCTGGTATGCAGCCCGGGAGGATGCCTGGTCGGCAGGCTGCACGGAAGCGTCGCAACTTCTCGACGCGGATTGGCAGCGGCCGTCTGGTAGCGACTGCCGGACGCTGGCGACGCCAGGCTGGACGCTGCGTCCCCATCTGCGAACTGCGCGACGTGCGCGTAAAGTGCACGAGCAACGAGGCATCGCACGCGTTGACGGTGGTCGGCACAGCCGTGGCGTCGCCAGTGGCCGCCTTCCACAAGTGCTCGGCCAAGTGTGAGCGTGAGTGGGAGCTGCTGCTGCAGTTCGCGGCCGCCGAGCGGCTGCGGGCGTACTTCCTGTCCGGGCGGGAGGTGCGGGCCGGCGCCGCCGTCAGGCGTCCGCCGCGAGTGGAGCGCCGACTCAGAATGCAGGGTGGAGAAGGTGCTGGGCGCTGCGCGCAGGCTAGGCCTCACCCGTTGCACGCGCGGCCAGGGAGAGCCTCTGCCCCTCACAAACCGCGGGCAGGCAACTGGGCCGTCGCTGCCATCCTGTCAGCGGCAGAACTCCGGCACTGGGCCTGGCCGCGCTGGCCGGGCGCCGCGCGGACCGCGCACTGCTCGTCACCTTCGGCCTGCTCGTCTACTTCAAGGTGCTGAAGCTGCCCGCCTTCGGTGGGAAGAAGAAGGCAGGCGGAGGCGGCGGCGGAGGCGGTGGAGAGAAACTAGGAGAAGGAGGCGCTGGCACTGTGGAGTTCGTAGATGAACCGCCGCCGCCACCACCGCCCGCCGAGTAGATGCTCCTTCAATACCGTCATCGCTCTTCATCCTCACCAGATTCAGGGTTCTGGTAGGACAAGACTCACCAGGTACAGTTAGTGACTTTTGCTTACAAGTTTGAACGCTAGCCAATGCTTCCAGCATCACCAAGTGTAAACATGCACTTTCCTTTTGCTGGTTTCAGGGAAGATACCACTGTGCATGTTCGAGCGGCCAGCACCACGCATACCTAATTGGCTTTGTAATACGCTGCTCGTCAAGTGGCTTCCCATCGTTTGACCATCATTGTTATCAGCAGTGGATAGAAGTGTCCTCTCTGTGTTCCCGCTTAATGAAATAGAGCGCATCTAGTGCCTACGGTTGGCTGTGTTTTAATGATGAAATTAGGGGATAAACACATAACATATACGCACATAACACATTGCACGATCCATTATGACCTCGTTTTTATCAGAACAGAAACAACTGGACCTGATTTGAGTGTTTGAGCTGTCATCGCATACACCTATAGCATCATACTTGTTAAAGCCAACTAAAGCCAACCCCTGACTAACTTTTCAATAGCTCAAAAAACAATAACGTTATCAACGTGAAAATTTACGACCTTCTTTTGCATTCATTTGACATCGTATGTGCAAAAATCCAAACAAAAACAATATATTTCTGTCAAGATATACCGAACTTAGTGACGTAACCAGACTTGTGACTGATTCAAATTGTAATGAATGATTCAATCATGATTCACCGGGAAACATGAATACTTCCATCATGATTCAATCACTCAACATTACCACTGGTGAATGATTCACAGTGATTCACAGGCT
>VOPJ01003400.1:0-19041 GCA_014673585.1 Semibalanus balanoides
TCAGTCACTGCAAAATAAAGATATTAGTTTGAAATTTGGTTTGGGTATTTCTCACACTTGGTTTTCTCATATTTATCCCGGTTTTTTGTAAACCTTGAAAAATTCATTTTTTGGGAAATTTCCGAAAAAATCAGTTTTGGGGGATTTTGAGGGGTCAAAACCACAAAGTTTGGAAATCCGAGTTTGCCATTTTGCAGACAATTGAATTTTCTTCCTTTTGCAGTTTTGCGTTTGCAAGTTGCATTTAAGTGATGTTTTCTACGATGCATCAAACATTTATCGTATTCAACCCAAAATGGCATGACATGGCGTCATCAAAACGCCATTATCTCCCAAAGTTCTGATTCATTTTCTCTGATTTTTTTTTAGGAAGACGTCAACTTGATGCTGCATAAGGTACTGAAACTTTGACGTCGTTATTTGTTATAGTTTTCAAGTTATTGGTAAAATCCGGTAGGAGGGTAATATTTACCCTCCCCCCCTCCCTACGCCGCGCGTGTTAAGTGATCGGACTGCGTCACTGACGCGGTCCCGCTTGCGACGTCCGGTGACGACTCTTGCCGATAAATTTATAAGCTTTTGGACTCTATCTCTGATTTACACGAAGCGTTGCCATACACTGACAGGCAATACCTGAGCCGGGACAAGACCAGTGAATTTACGAGTGTCACCATGACTTCCTGTGGCAGCCAGTGTCGGGCAGCTGGCAGTCCTAAGAGGATACCTGTGCAGCACCCAGACACCTGGTCCATATGTGGGCGGAACGTCATGTGACGGTCCATAGTCACTATTAGTCAGGCCAAGGTTACACACTTTGTGCGTTTCGGTGATGCTTTCCCCGTTGAAGTTATCAACTATCTGAGGTACAGTCTAGGGTAAATGTTCTGTCCGTGCAAAAGTTCTGTCCGCTGTTTTGTCATTTATGATTGAGCGTTAGTACTGTGTCGGTCTGGCTTGTGCTTGTCCGGGTATCTGTGCTCTTCGGTGTTGCGCACGGCATGAAGTTTTGGGGATTCGAGTTCATCCAAGTTTGTTAGATCGCAATGGTTAGAACCGGTTGCATATCTTAAGGTAGGGGCTCGCTCTCGCCCGCGGGGTATAGGGGGCGAGGTGGGCATTTTTCGGATGATGTCTTGTAGAAGGCGTTGAGATGGAGTTCTGGTCAATAAAAAAAAAAAAAAAAAAAAAAAAAAAAACAAAGAGGTGCCAGCTGCGGAGATGTAGCATCGGTGGAGGCAAATCGGTCAGAACTACCGATAGACTTCAGTTTGACATTAGAACTAGAAACGGGTGTGCTTATACCAAAGCTTTTAAAGAATACTTTCTACCCCTTAGCTGCCAGTCAGACGAAAATAAACATCGCTCCAGTGAAATGGGATTTATTCGAATGAGCACTGAAAGTACTGCTACTAGCCGTTCTCACGAAGGATTTATTCACCGGGAACATTGTCATCGGTTGAGGTGATGAAGTGGACAGAACATTTGCCCTAGACTGTACGTTGCGCAAAAGTTGAGCGGTTCCAAAGACGACCAGCTGTGTTTTGGAGGTGTTAATTTTAATTTTCCTGCTCGAGATCCAGTCTCTGGCCGGATCAAGCGCGGTCTCGAGGCGGCTGATAAGTTGTGGCAATTCGCTCTTTGTTCACCGTACCAGTAATTGGAGAATCATCAGCATAGTTGATGATGGTGACAGATGAGTCATTCCACGACATTTCGACATTTGTGTATCCCAAATTACACCCTCATCTCTCGCTTTTTGTTCAAAATTAGTGTAAAGGGTTATATTTTCAAATGGTCGTGAATACAGCTGTGGAATATTAGCTCGATCTGACCTCAGGTTATCTAGTTATAGCCTCGGGCATTTTGCAGGGTCACGTTACAGAGGTATTCTTAGAGGCCGAAAGAGTGCATTTGACTTACCCAAATGTCAAAAATACTTGTATGGCTGAGTTAACAATGAAACGATTTTTTCCTTTTTTTGCGTGACCTTGAATGATCAATGGCGGGGGAGACCGACCGCTGACAGATACCAATGGCGGGGGAGACCGACCGCTGACGATACAATGGCGGGGGAGACGACGCTGACGGATTACCAATGCGGGAGAGACCGACGCTGAACGGATACCAATGGCGGGGCGAGACCGACCGCTGACATATACATGGTGCGGCGGAGACCGGACCGCTGACAAGATACCAATGGTGGCGGAGACGACCGCTGACGGATACTCAATGGGCGGGAGACGATCTCGCCTGACAGATACCAATGGTGGGGAGACCGACCGCTGACAGATACCAAGGCGGGTAGAGACGAACCCTGACGGATACCAAGGGGCGGGGCAAGCAAGAGCACCGACCGCTGACGGATACAATGGCGGGGAGCCGACCGCCCACTGACAGATACAAGGTGGGGGAGACGACCGCTGACAGATAACCAAGGGCGGGGGAGGACGACCGCTGACGGCAGTGACAATGGCGGGGGAGACGACCGCTGACAATACCAATGGCGGGGGAGGCCGACCGCTGACGCGATACCAATGGCGGGGGACGACGCGACCGCTGACAGATACCTGGTGGGAGGAGACCGACGCCTACAAGTACCAATGGCGGGGAGGCCGAACCGCTGACACGGAACCAATGGCGGGGTAGACCGACGGCTGACGGTACCAATGCGGGGGTCCGAGACCTGACCGCTGACAGATACAATGGCGGGGGAAGACCGACCGCTGACAGATACCAATGGCGGGGAGACGACCGTGACAGATACCAATGGCGGGGAGGACCGACACTGCACAGATACCAATGGCGGCGGGAGAGACCGCTGACAGATACCAAGCGGGGAGACCGCCGCTGACAAGAATACCAATGGCCGGGGGAGACCGACCGCTGGACAGATACCAATGGCGGGGAGACCGACCGCTGACAGATACCAATGGCGGGGGAGACCGACCGCTGACAGATACAATGGCGGGGAGACCGGACCGCCTGACAGATACCAGATGGCGGGGTGAGACGACCCGCTGAACAGATACCAAGCGGGGAGGACCGACCACTGACAGATATCAATGCGCGGTGGAGACCGACCGCTGACAGATACCAATGGCGGGGGAGACCGACCGCTGACAGATACCAATGGCGGGGAGACCGACCGCTGACAGATACCAATGGCGGGGAGACCGACCACTGACAGATACCAATGGCGGGGGAGACCGACCGCTGACAGATACCAATGGCGTTACACTCTGACACGTCATGATCGCCTAGAATCACCGGAGGACTCTGTCTTCTTTATATGACCTTGGGCAGCCTGGCGCCCGCACGCCGCCACGCCCGGTTAGAGAAAATCACATGGAATCGGGTCGCTGCCCTCCACGGCGCCACTGGGTCACCTTGGACAGTCGCTTGATCGCTTCCGCCTGACCCGTATCTGGTTCAGGTCATCCATCTGTTGTCCGTACGAGCAAGGTAAACTTGTAAATGTAGATGGCGCTAAGCAACACGCAATATAATATGCAATGAATACGGCGTTTACACTTATTCTGCTCTTCTCTGGAATACACTACCATGTCAATAACAGGTCCTTACATTTTAACAGATAGTTGCATGAGGATGACAGTCAGTTGTTTTCCTCCTTGACAAGATTGTGAGAACGCTCAACATTTACAAATTGTTATTTTCCTATAACATGTCATTCACACACCACACCTTAGTAAGTCCAGTACAATGTTGTTTCTGTTGTTTGAACAGTACCTACACTCTACAGTAAAAGCTGGGGAAGATCCCTGGACACAAAAACTATATAGGTATTACAGCTGTAAGCTGTAATATAGATAGACAATAGAACACTTCGTTTCGGCTTAAGCGTTGCTTTCGCAATACCTTGGCTGATACGTGTATTTGTTTTCAGAGATTCAGTGACGTCATGCTCCGCGTCCAGTCCACACCTCACCTGCACGGAAAACCAATGTACAAATCGCAGGTATGTCCACCCTGATGGCTTTCACAAACCCTTTGGGTACCCAGGAGCAAACAATGGGCTGGCTATCTGCACCTAACTGGTATTATTTCAAGGCGCTTATATGACCTGGTGACGAGTTGTGAATTCGTATTAACACTTACCTGCTTGTCATTGTGTATGTAACATGGTTCTCTCGAACACAACTCTCATGCGTCCCTACTTGTTACGACGTGAGCATCTTCCATTTTAGGTACCGGCGACCCGCAGATATGAACCAAGTCACCAAATTAACCCGAGTGCTGTTTTCTTTTTGACGTCAAGTGCACTTGTATCATGCACTTCTCTGGCCTTTGCTAATGATGGCTTTGCACGATATACCAGTGGCGGATCCAGAGAGAGAGAGAGAGAGAGAGAGAGAGAGAGAGAGAGAGATGACGAGAAGGGTGAGAGTAGAGGGAGAGAGGAGAGAGGAGAGAGAGAGAGAAGTAGAGAGAGAGAGTAAAGACGAGAGAGAGAGAGCAGAGAAGAGAGAGAGAGAGACGCTAGAAGAGTTAGAGATGAGAGAGTATGAGAGAGAGATGAGAGAGAGAGAGGAGCAGAGAGGAGAGAGAGAGAGTAGGGAGAGGGGAGAGAGAGAGAAGAGAGAGAGAGAGAGAGAGGGAGAGAGAGAGAGAGAGAATGAAGAGAGAGAGAGAGGTAAGTAGAGAGAGGGAAAGAGAGAGAGAGGAGATGACGAGAGAGAGAGAGAGAGAGGAGAGAGAGAGAGAGGAGGAGAGAGAGAGTAGGAGACGAGGAGAGAGAGAGCTAGAGAGAGAGCGAGATGAGAGAGGAGGAGAGAGAAGGAGGAGGAGAGGAGAGAGAGGAGAGACGAGAGGAGAGCATGTAGAGAGTAAGAGATTAGCGAGCAGAGAGAGAGAGAGAGAGAGACGAGACGAGAGAGAGACGAGAGAGAGAGAGGAGAGAGAGAGAGCAGAGAGAGAGAGAGAGGAGAGAGAGAGAGAGAGAGAGTATGAGAGAGAGAGTAGAGAGAGAGAGAGACGAGAGAAGAGTAGAGAGAGAGAGAGGCCGACGCAGAGAGTAGAAGAGAGAGAGACGAGAGTAGAAGAGAGAGAGAGAGACGGAGAGAGAGACTGATGGAGAGAGAGAGCCAGAGAAGAGAGAGAGAGAGAGAAGAGAGATGTAGAGAGGAGAGAGAGAGAGAGAGAGAGAGAGAGAAGAGAGAGAGAAGCAGAAGAGAGAGAGAGAGAGAGAGAGAGAGAGAGAGAGAGAGAGAAGAGAGACGAGAGAGAGAGAGAGAGAGAGAGAGGAGGGGGAGGGGGGAGGGGGCATAGGGCCATGACATGGGCCGACCTCCCTCCAGTCTTGAAACGGTTCATAACCGAATGTCTACAAATGACTCATTCTGGCGTGAAAGGCCCATTTTAGATTTCAGATGATCATTTTAAAAAGTCAATTAAAATGACCTACTCTAGCATTTAGAGAAACTATTCTGTCCTACAGCGGGCCCAGTCTTACAGCTCACACGGCTCATTTTGACTTACTGATAACCTATTTGGTATAGGGTCCGCCATGGTCGAAGTGGCCACTGAAGTCTGAAGTCTGAGTGGCCTCCTATTGGTGCTCCGCTCCCGCCAATCCTGGCTCCGCCACTGTGATGTAGCGCAGCTGTCCTGTGATGCATATCTGCTCATAATCCGCTGTAAGTCGAGACCACTGATGTGGTTTGACAGCGAATCAACACCATGTGTCGCTCCCCTGCCTAGTGCCATCCCCCACCAGCGCGCAGATTAGCTGCCATCGCGTGACCCTGTGTCATGTCGCGTTGTCGCCACCTCCTCGTGTGGGCTGAGGGACTAATGGTTCACTACTGCTGTATCACTGTGGTGGATGGAGTCGGCGAGGGATGGAGAGGGGAGGGGGCGTGGAATCGCAACAACGTGACTTAACGAATCATTAGCAAATCTGGGGTAAGCGTTTCAGCATTGCTCTCTTTTGCAGCAGCTAATAGCACTGCCGATCGTTTTTTAGGAATGCGTCTGTTGGTGATCGTTGAACTTGATACGCTTTCATCTGGCGCTAATACATCACAACTGGAGAGCATCATTGGCAGCAGCCCCATTGAACAGCAGCAGCATTGTCAGCCGATGTTTGTGTGTGACGCGGCGGCAGGAGGAGCAGTACGATGAGATCCAGCTGCTGCGGTACCGCGCTGCCGACCTGCGCGACGACAATCACCTGCTGCGCGCTCAGCTGGCCAAGTGTCGGCAGGAGGTCAGCCGACGCTGTCGCGAGGCCGAGACACGCCTCGAGGACGCCGCCGCCAAGGTCAGCCCGTCATCGTCACGGAGGGGGGGGGGGTTCTTGGCGAGGAGCGCGCGGGATGAACTCGGATGTTGTACAAAGTCTGATGCTTCATCGTGGAGGGGCACTACGGAGAATGCATAATATTAAGTTTGTTGATTTAGGAGATGCCTAGAAAAAGGTCAGACTCAGTCAACAGGCTAGACATTTAGGAAGCAGACGTTTACGACCCAACGTAGGTACGACGTGTTTGCCCTACATGGCCGCACCCTTTTCAAAACATGGTGACGTTCTGTCGATGTCCAATCCGATTAACATTACGGCCGGTCCGGGCCTCTTTCTGTTTGTTTTCCTGGCATTGATAGTCCTGTCCTATCGCTCAGTACTCGGCACCTAGCTTACTCAACCCCAAATCACCAGCATTACGGCGTGTTACGCTGAAATAATGTCTTGCCTCTCTCCGTGCGACACCGCCGTCATGGCTGTGGTCGGCCGGCGACCTCGCGTTATCCTGCTCCCTGTCTCTGTTACCGGTATCCAGCCGCGGGTGGTTATTACCGGTATCCAGCCGCGGGTGTGCAGGACTGCCCCATGGAGGCCAGCGCTGTGGAGGCCAGCTCTGTGTAGGCCAGGGCTGTGTTGCAAATGGCCAGGTGCGTGGGAGACAGGAAGCGGTTGGGTAGGCCAGGAAGCTGTAGAAAGACGTGCCAGGGCTGTGGAGGCCGAGGTTGCTGTGGTGGCTTCCAGGGCTGTGAGAAGGCCAGGGCTGTGGAGGCCAGGGCTGTGGGGCCAGGGCTGTGGAGGCCAGGGCTGTGAGGCCAGGGCTGTGCGACTGACAAGGGCTTGTGTGATGCTCGAGGGTTGTGAGGCCAGGGTGTTGGAGGCCAGGGCTGTGGGGCCGCTCTGTGGGGCCAGGGCTGTGTAAGGCCAGAGCTCGTGGAGGCCAGCGTGCTGTGGAGGCCAAGTGCTGTTGGGGGAGGCCAGGGCTGTGGAGGCCAGGTGCTGTGGTGAGTCCAGCGTGCTGTGGGGCCAGTGTGTGGAGGCAGGGTGTGTGGGAGGCCAGGGCTGTGGAGGCCAGTGCTGGTGCGAGGCCAGGGCTGCCTCGCGCAGGCCAGGGTTGTGGAGGCCAGGCTGTGGAGGCCAGGGCCTGTGGAGGCAGGGCTGTGAGGCCAGGGCTGTGGAGGCCAGGGTTGTGGTGAGGCCAGGGTTTGTGAGGCCAGGGCTTGTGGAGGCCAGGGCTGGTGGGAGGTGCCAGGGCTGTGGATGCCAGGGGGTGTGGAGGCCAGGGCTGGTGGAGGCCAGGGCTGTGGGAGGGCCAGGGTGTGGAGGCCAAGGGCTGTGGAGGCCAGGGCTGTGGAGGCAGGGCTGTGGGGCCAGGGTTGGAGCCAGGGTGTGGAGGCCAGGGCTGTGGGGCCAGGGCTGTGAGGCCAGTTGGGCTGTGGAGGCCAGGGCGTGGAGGCCAGCGTGGCTGGTGGAGCCAGGGCTGTGAGGCCAGGGCTGTGGAGGGCCGATGCGCTTGTGGAAGGCCAGCGGGCTGTGGGAGGCCGCAAGGGCTGTGGAAGGCCAGGCTGGTGGAGGGCCAGTGCTGTGGAGGGCCAGGCTGTGGAGGCCAGGGTTGTGGAGGCCAGGGCTGTGGAGCAGGGCTGTGGGGCCAAGCGCTGTGGAGGCCAGCGCTGTGGAGGCGCAGCGCTGGGTGGAGGCTAGCGCTGTGGAGCATGCTGTGGGAGCCAGCGCTGTGGGGCCAGCGCTGGTGGAGGCCAGGGCTGTGGAGGCCAGCGCTGTGGATGCCAGCGCTTGTGGAGGGCAGGGCTGTGGGAGGCCAGCGCTGTGGAGGCCAGCGCTGTGGAGGCCAGCTCTGTGTAGGCCAGGGCTGTGGATGCCAGGGCTGTGGAGGCCAGGGCTGTGGAGGCCAGGGCTGTGGAGGCCAGGGCTGTGGAGGCCAGGGCTGTGGAGGCCAGGGCTGTGGAGGCCANCAGGGGGGCGCCTCCGCCCCCTTGGCTACGTGCCTGCCAGAGTCGATCCAACTCTACCCTCCGGGAACGGTCCAACTCTGCCCCGCCGGAGCCGGCGACGGCCCAGCTCTGCCCTCCGGAAATGGTCCCAACTCTGCCCTCCGGCAACAGTCCAACTCTACCCTCCGGCAACGGTCCAACTCTGCCTTCCGGAGCCGGCGACGGCCCAGCTCTGCCCTCCGGCAACGGTCCAACTCTAACCTCCGGAGCCGGCGACGGCCCAGCTCTGCCCTCCGGCGACGGTCCAGCTCTGCCCTCCTGCCACGGGTCCAACTCTACCCTCCAGAAACGGTCCATACTCTGCCCTCCGGAGCCGGCGACGGCCAGCGCTGCCTTCACGGCATGACTTGATCTACCCACCAGAAGAGCTACGAAGAAGAGCTGCTTGGCGTGGGTACGGACTAAACGAAAGCCCAGCGTTTTGACCCAAAAGAGGTACACAAACATAGGGCAAGTCCCTGCGGCATCAAGATCCAAATCAAAAAGCAAACAAGATCAGCAGCATCCTAGGACCTCCTGCCTCACAAGAGAGAGTTCTGGGAAACCTGAGGAGCGTCGGAAAGCTTGGCATGAGGGATCTCGTTAGCTAAAGAGCTGGAGAGAGCATTTCGAGTGCGGCGCCGAACCCTGGCCGCTGACCGCGTGGTGGTCAGATAATTTGTTAACCCGCGCCCCGGTGGGCCTCCGAGATAACTTCGCCATGGTGAGGGGTCAAAACGAACCCCCTCGTCTAACTCGAAAACTAAGAGGAATAGAGACGCTGAAAAACAACTTTAGAAAGCTCTCGACATGGACGTTCGAAGTGGTACAGACTATTTTTGGCTCAGGTCAATATTAAGGTCATCAAATAGGTCAAATGTTTCCAGTTCTAGACTGTCGCTTTCGAAATAACCCTACATATATCTCGGGAACTAAGATAGTCTAGGAACAGAACTGTGAAAAAGCAATTGATAAGGTTTCTTGAGAGAAAAAACAATCGACATAGTGCCCGTCGTTTTCCCGCTATTCCTGAAAAACCTCAGGGGGTCAAAATGACCCTCCCCCACCAGGGCGAGGGTTAAACTGTCGCGCGGCGATAATTATGCGAGATATTGCCAGTGTCCTGCTATTCATTTAATTCGTATTCGCGCATGGTAAATACATCTATGCATTGCAATACCGCAGTTTCGTTGTCTTGACTATGCTGATCGACTCGGAGTTTACGCTGAAATACCTTATCCAGTTTGCATTTTGATTTGAAAAAGAAGCGTACCTCAAAGATGAACTATTTATACAGGATAGACAAGCGTAAGTTATCGAGATACGCTTTTCTTCTGACAACTTGGGCAATGGCTATTGATTACGTTTTTTTTAGCGATGGATTTTTAAGTTACGCTTCTTCTTTCCTTTGAGGAGACAAACAATTAACTGATTTTCACCAAAGCCAAAAACGTTTCCGTCTTTTAACTGCAATACACGTCGCGTTTTTTTTGCCATATGCAATACACCGTATAGACATCGTCATATACTTAACGGATTCCTTATGATATATAACTTTTGCCAGCGTCAGGTATACTAATTTAGCGCAGTAAAGAGCAATAAACCTTTAAGTGCTCCCTTGAACAATCGCTAAAGATGAGTTTACGCTTGTTTCGCGTTGGACGGCAGTTTTGGTTTGTGACCTCAATAACTTCCGTGGACCATGAACTGACTGGAACTTTTATTATACCCTATTTGGGGTAACGGAGCCATTGTGCTGGGAAGGGGGGGGGGGTTTACGAAGGCATGTGAAGTTGAACCATAAATGTTACGCTAAGACAGCTTTGATGCAGCCCTCAGCTAACAATATAACATTTGGTGCGCCTTGTCGGCAACGGAGCCCAACATTGAGAAATTTGTGAAGAAAAGGGAATAAATAGGTACATGTGCGCTCTCTGTCTTTTGTTTGCGAGTTGCGACGCTTCAATGGAAATATATAAACAGGTGTAACCAACCAGGGGTGTTGATCAATGTTAAAAAAGAGTAGTTTTCTATTCAGTTTGGGGGCTTCAGCCCCCCCCCCCACACAACACCACACACACTTTGACGAGGAAGTGGGTCAAATCCGGAGAGAATATTTTGTTATTTTGTAGATTTTGATGGTACTTAAAGCGATTTTTCTAAGCTTGGTCCCCCCCCCCCCACACACACACACACGAACACCACCACCACCACCTCCACTTATCAGGAGAAGCTACGCCCCTGCAACCAACACATTGGGAAACAACGCTATTTTTGATAAATCGGTATAAATTTTGAAGGGTGTGGTAATAGCCTCCTCTTACTGCTGGAAGGGGGTATTTGTGTCGGGAGGGCTGGGAACCACTGAGCTATACCAACTTCGAATATTTGTTTATTCTCGAGACCTGGAACTTTTAAAACAATTGCGCCGCGGAGCGGCGCGATTTTTTAGTCTTATGCCCTTGCCCTAGATATGCTTTATCATCAATGCGTCGCATGACGTTTGGTGCGGACCTCTAAAATTGTTATTGTGCGTTTACAAGTGCGGAAAAAGTGCTAAAACGAAATGTTTTGCCCAAGCATATAGGAAAACAGCATTATCATATGTCTCAGTTTGTTTTTAGCATTAGTTCAAGCGTGTGGTAAAAAGTTTTCAGCTCTCAGAAAATAAATGTTAAGTCAATTAGTCAAAGCTTTCGGCCCGCCGGGCATATACATTTTACCAAGCTTTGTTTACGTAGTTTTCAAAACGGAGGTAGACATATGATTATAATAAATACCACACGGGGCCGATAAAATAATTGTTTTAGGACTGAGGTCGTTGTTGGATTTTTCGCCCAAGACCGAAGGTTGAGGGTGGAAAATCCATTGACCTCTATAGGATCAATCCATTGACCGCATGCATTACTAGTATAGAAGTAACTAGTATAGTATAGAAACATATAGTATAGAAGCTATTATAGTTTTTTTCCACAAGCCTCTGAATATTATGGGAAATTGAGTCAGCTATAGGACAGTAATGTTAATAGAAATTCCGTGATTTGCGATCGTTGTTAAAAATCGTGCATGCCATTGTCGACTGTTGCCCGCAACACAGCATTGGTACCGCACCATCACTAGTCTACACCTTAACCTACCAAATATGTTGCCCGCAGCACAGCATTGGTACCGCACCATCACTAGTCAACACCTTAACCTACCAAATATGTTGCCCGCAGCACAGCATTGGTACCGCACCATCACTAGTCTACACCTTAACCTACCAAATATGTTGCCCGCAGCACAGCATTGGTACCGCACCATTACAGGTCCGCGCCTCGCCCTTCCAAATCCGCACCGCACTGCACCGAATCTGCTCCAGCTTCTCTAAATCCGCACCAAATCCGCATCAGTCAGGCCGGGCCCCCACCGACGAGATATCGTCGAAAATGCCATACTTTGCAGTTTGGGGTTAGGTTAGGTCAAGTTCGATTATGTTATTACACCAGTGACGTCATCAAACCAGCTGCACTGCCCGCCCCTTGTTACACTACCTACACACGGTGCACTGGGACAGTGGGGGTTACCTGATTCGAAGATTACCAGCAATTTGAGCACAAAAAAGAGACTATGAGAGTGGAAAATTATGCATAAAATGGTACAATTAATAAAATGAATAGAAAAGCGGTGGTTTTGGTTGAAATCATGTATTTTGTGTCAATATTTTTGTTAGAATAATTATAAAATCATAATTTGGGAGTGGATAATTCACTCCTAAAATGGGGATTGAGAGTAGAAAATTGTTATTCTTTGACTAGGGTACCTGTCGGTGCGCCATGCTATGCACAGTATCCATTAGTCAAGGTTCAGGGTTACTATCACCATTGTTTGTCTGGAATCATATGAAGGCTTTATAACATACCAGCTTTTTAGGGCATATTTCTTCCGCTGACTATTATGTTCACGTGCTATTGACTGTGTGTGTCTCTGCAGCGCAGTCAGCGGCACCACCTCAGTCTGCCCCACGATGCTGGTCCTGGTGCTCGGAGATCTGCACATTCCGCACCGCTCCAACGGGCTGCCGGCCAAGTTTAAGAAGCTGCTGGTGCCAGGCCGCATCCAGCACATCCTCTGCACAGGCAACCTTTGCACCAAGGAGACGCTCGACTACCTGAAGACACTCTCGACGGACGTGCATATCGTGCGCGGCGACTTTGACGACAACATCTCGTACCCGGAGCAGAAGGTGGTGAACGTGGGCCAGTTCCGGATCGGCCTCTGCCACGGCCACCAGGTGGTGCCCTGGGGTGACACCGAGGCGCTGGCGCAGGTGCAGCGCCAGCTCGACGTCGACATCCTCATATCGGGCCACACGCACAAGTTCGAGGCGTTCGAGCACGAGAACAAGTTCTACATCAACCCGGGCTCGGCGACAGGCGCGTGGCAGCCGCTGGATAGCAGCGTTGAGTCCTGTTTCGTCCTGATGGACATACAGTCGGGCACCGTGGTCACCTACGTGTACCAGATGGTCGGCGACGAGGTCAAGGTCGAACGCATCGAGTACAAGAAGAACTGAGAGGCGACGGACGGTGTGGTCAGCGAGGGCCGCCGAGTGAGGCGCGCATTTGCTGCCCAGTGGAGTGTGGGCTATGTTTCCAGATATGAGAAACACTGGATTTGGTGTTGAGGTCCGTTGGTTGCTGTTTTGAACTGTGTTGGGTGAAAGCTGGGTGCGATCGGCTCTGACAAAACTATGAAACGGTGGAATAGTTTGGCCCTGGTGTCATTTTTTGTGTTGTATGTTGCATGCGTGTTTTGGGCTGATATTTTCGAACTTTGGCTCAATAGCAAAATTAAGATTTCGCGTACACCTGCGCTCGAACAGTTATTTGTGTTGCATTGTCTTGGATTATTGAGAACATAGCTAAAAGAAATAAAATATTTTATCTAGCTTATTAATATGGAAGCAATATTATTCACATGTAATCATAACGAGCCGTGAATGACTGAATAGTCATGTTTTGTTATTTTTTAGATTGCATGCCGTATTTTGCTACATATATTTGCGTAACCTTGGCTTTTGAGTGATGCAATATCACTTTCATGCATTATATTCCAATATCGAAGTCGTCAAATATACACACATGTGTACTTTCTTGTTATTTTTCCCAACTGCATACCAATGTCGGGTCGGATAATGATTAATGTCCATTGTCCTTGAGCCATTAATTTCAAGACGGAAAATGATAACGTGTGCTCTGAATTGAACAATGCTAGAAGAAAATCGGCCCGCATATATCTGGTACATCTACATATATCTACATCCGCATATATCTGGTAGCTCGAGCAGTTATTTATGCCGCATTGTCTTCGACTTATGAGGACAGATCTATAAACCTATATGTAGCTTATTAATATGGATTATGAACACATAACAACTCACATGTGAGCAATTGAGCATAACGACTACGAGCCGTTATGCCCACAGATGCTCACACCTCGGAAGCTGCGGTTTGATATGCTGGTGCGCACGCATTTATCAAGACAGGGCACGCACTTTTCAATGGGGGCTGAAGACGGCTGCACGTTCAGCGAGGTAGGTTTCCCTCGTCACACCCCTGGGGCATTCCACGACATTTCGACCAGTCGAAAACACCCTCATCTCTCACCTTTTGTTCAAAATTGGTTTGCAGGGTAATTTTGGGTCCTGAACTCAGCTGTGGCAATATTAGCTCGATCTCACCTCAGGTTATCGAGTTATAGCCTCGGGCATTTTCGCAAGGTCACGCTGCGGAGGTATTTTTGTGGGCCGAAAGAGTGCATTTGACTTACCCAAATGTCAAAAGTACTTGTATGGCTGAATTCGCAATTAAACGAATATTATATTTCCGGTATTTTTGCGTGACCTTGACCCCGTGACCTTGTGACCTTTGTTTTCGTTGAGCTCGTGTGACCTCGGGTACACCCCTGATTTAAATTTTTAACCTCTTAAAATACTTGTGAATTTATTGCCTAACAACGCAACAAATAAAAAACGTGCGTTTTTCCTCGAATTTCCATATTTTCCATCTATAAACGTGCGTGTTTTCGAAAAAAGGGGAGGGGTAACGGGCAAATATCTGCGAAACTATGGGACCGATTTGGACGGGGTCTTCACCATTCGATCTGGCGTGGTCTAAAACGATGCCGTTTATAGTTTTATTCACTTTGGTTTATCTATGTGGACCAAATTGGACCAAAACCACCCCAACCAACACAAATCGTTGCAGACTACATCATGTTCCAAACCTATGGGATCGATTTGGGCGGTATCTTCACCAATCGATCCAGCGTGGTTCTAAACGTTGTGGCTATGAGTTGTATCTTCCTTGATTAAATCTAAGTGGACCAAATTAGACCAAAACGCCAAAAATCGTTGCAGACGTCATGCTCAGAACCCATGGGACCGATTTGAGCGGAGTCTTCAATCGATCTGGCGTGGTCCAAAACAGTGCCTTATGAAGTTCTATCCACTTTGATTGAATCTAAGTGGACCAAATAGGACCAAAACCACCAAAAATAATTGCAGACGTCATGCTTTGAACATATGGCCCCGATTTGGACACGGTCTTCATCATATCATCTGGCTTGGTCCAAAACGGGACCTCTTTTAGTTTAATCAACTTTGGTCTAATTTAAGATGATCAAGTTAGATCAAAACCGCCAGTTTGGTTGGTTTTGGTCCACTTAGATTGGACCAAACTTGGTAAAACTCAACACGGTACTGTTTTAGACCAAGCCGGATCGAATGGTGAAAATGTCCAAATTAGTCCAACATTATGTTTGAAGCATGATATTTGCAACGGTTTTCGGTGGTTTTGGTCCAATTTGGCCCACTTTGATTGCATACAATTGGCTAAAACTCGGAACAGCACCGTTTTGGGCTATACCGGATCGAATAGTCCGCCTCTGTAGCTCAGTTGGAGAGCGCTGGACTTCTGACCTATCCCGGTAGTGGCAGCCCGGGTTCGAGTCGCTTCGGCGCTCGCTATTTGCTCCTGACTGGGAATGGCCTGCGGCGATGGCAAGCGGTCGCACTCAAGGCCAGGTGACGTCAGTGAGCGGGGCGGACCGTGTCCAGGTATGTCGGGCAGACTTGTAACGACTCACATTTTTTTTTAGTCGACTCAATTCTGACTCAACAGCCGAAGAACTGACTCGACTCTTGACTCAAGTGCTGCTAACAAAAAAAATGAATCGACTTGACTCTCGACTCAAGAGCTGTTTATGAAAAATGAATCGACTCTTGGCTGTAAAGTTTTAACAAATTGATTCGACTCGACTCAAAAATACATTTGAGTACACTCAATTTGACTCATCACAAGTTCATTATCACTTGATGTTGACCGTGGGGATAGGGTCGAGTGTAAGAAAAATCGCATTATATTTCTATCTAGTGTAAATTCAGGTGAATGGCGTGACCCCAATGCTCCCTTAGCTCTGTCCCTGTTGCATTTTACTCACATTTGTTTGAGTCGACTCAGGTCTGACTCGCAACCGAAGAACTGACTCAACTCTTGACTCAAGTTCTGCTTCAAACAGATTGAATTGACTCGACTCATGACTCATGTCCCGCTTTTAAAAATTGAGTCGACTCAACTAATGACTCATCAAAAAAAATATGACTCATGAGCACAAGCGGAACTTTATGAAATCGCTCGGGGGGGGGCTCTAATGTTAATTTTATAGATTTGAACTCAGTTCTTACCATGCAACGCCATAGGCCTAATGTTAAAATTTGAAATCACTGGGGGGGGGGGGCTCGGGCACTCCCCAGAAGATATAAAGTTCCACCCCTGCTCATGAGTCGATTCATGATTCAACTCTGAGTCAGTTACAAGTCTGATGTCGGGCACGTAAAACTTTCGTCTCTAAATTCTGCCGGCAAACAGGAATTCCGCGATACGGGGGTGAGGTCAGGATCAGCGCAACAAGCTCTGCTTACCGCGGGTCCGGACCTCGGAAAGCTATCCATACAAAACATTCGGACTAAATTTATTTAAAAAATGAAAAAATGTGAAGACCCCGCCCAAATCGGTCCCATAGGTTCGGAGCATGACGACATCGGCAATACTTTTTAGTGGTTTTGGCTCAATTTAGTTCACTTAGATTAGACCAAAGAGGATATAATTATTTACGACACCGTATTAGACCACGCCAGAGTAAATGGTGAAAATCCCGTCCAAATCGGTCTCATATCTTCGCAGATATTGGCCCGTTACTCCTCCCCCTTGGGTGTAACTCAAAAACACGATCGTATGTAAATGAAAAATATGGAAATTAGAGGAAAAACGCACCTTTTTTAATTTATTGCGTTGTTAGGCAGAACGTTGACGAGTATTTTGAGAAGTGAAAATTTGAAATCGGAGGTGTACCCGGGGTCACACGAGGTCAACGCAAAAACGTCGTAAGGTTACGGGGTCAATGTCATTTAAGGTCACGCAAAATATCTCAGGAATAAAATCTTCGTTTCATTGCGAATTCAGCAATACAAGTATTTTTGACATTTGGGTAGGTCAAATGAATTATTTCGGCCTCTAAAGATACCTCTGCAGCGTGACCTTGCGAAAATGCCCGAGACTATAACTCGATCTGACTTCGAGAACCTGAGGTCAGATCGAGCTAATATTGCTACAGCTAAATTCAGGACCCAAGATAACCCTGTGCACCAATTTTGAACAAAAAGTGAGAGGTGAGGGTGTAATTTGGGATAAATAAAAATGTCGAAATGTCGTGTAATGGCCCCCCCCCTATGTCATTGCTGCCGATCCTCGCTTTTCGCAGCACAGTTATATCAATATGATAGGCCTGTGCATCCTCTCACATCATGTCCATTGTGTTTTTCCCAATCAGGTAGGCTGGTTCAAGATATGACGCTTACGTGGTGCCCCTCACCCCCCATTGTTGCGCTCCTGTGTCATTGCGGCCAAAGCACGCCTTTCCGAGCACTACAATTTGGTGCGGCGCCGACACATCCGCTCTACCATGACGAGTGTTTTGATCGAATAGGGGACGAGGCCACAGACAGTACGTGCACTGGGTGCAACTCTCGGTGCATAACTCTGACATTGGGGCCGTAATACGCTTTCCAGAGCGCTGCAATTTGGATGGCATGTACTGTGTAGTCAGAAGTGCAAATGTTCTGTCCAGTGTCCACTTCATCGATAGTGTCCACTTCTCTGTCTCTGTCAGTGTCTGTCGGTGCTGTACGCAGTGGAATCCAATGCAGCTGTGCCCTCGCCCCGGTATCAGGGGCGAGGGCATAAATAGTTACATTAGATTTCACTGGGTGTAACACCAACAGACAGCACCGATGAACAATGTTGACATTGAATGAAACGGGTGCGCTTATGCAATGTTTTTTTTCTTCTTCAAAATACTTTAAAAGCTAGCCTCCGGTAGACAGAAACAAACATCACCTCAGAGAAATGGAGGGTTTATTCGAATAGTGCACTGAAAGGACTGCTATTAGCCGTTTTCACGAAGGATTTAATCGCCGGGCGCATCGACATCGAGTGGTGTCGATGAAGTAAACGTAACAACATTAGAGTGTGTTGTCATTTATCAAAACTCAGTTTTCAACTAGGGAAACGCGTTTTTTTTTGCCTTTTTATGTATGTATACAGGGTGTCCCGAAATTGATTAGCCCTTGTGAACATTTTTATAACTATAAAACAAACAAAGATTACCTAATGGTTTCTGTATCACTGTATTCTTCTCTTATTTGGACACAATCCCTCAGGGGCTCAGACATCCCGGTCACCTATTCTTCGGTGGGTCCGCTCTCATGTTTTACAATGCATTTCTTTATGCGCCCGACTATGGCTTTCTTTGGTTAGTTAGCTCCATCTTTCCGAGCTCACTGTGCGTTATGTTCATATATTTGTGTTTTAGTGGTGACTGGCCAGGGCTGTTGCCCGGCTATATGCCTTTCCCTGTAGCCGTACCCGTTAGAGGCTGATACGGCACCGCTCCCAAATCCTAGCCGCTTGTTAAGCTGAAGCCGGTGTAGAGCCTAGTGTTTTCGTTTACCGTTCAACTTCGTCGCAAAACACCTCAAATGTATTGTCATGACGCAAGCTCGTGTCACGGTCAATCAAATTTCACCAAGAGGTCAACGATCAAGGTCACGGAGACGAATACGACATTTTGAAGCCGATGTACAGCCCAGTGATTTCGTTTATTGTTCGATTCGTGACCGTGGCGCAAGCTGGCGTCACTACAACATATTTGAGGTGTTTTGTGAGAAAATCGAACGGTAAACAAAACACTAGGCTGTAAAATGTAAACACTTTTACAGCCTAACTACTAGGCTGTAAACACTGGCTTCAAAATGTCGTATTCGTCTCCGTAACCTTGACCTATGACCTCTGGGTACAATTGTATTGACCGTGACGCAAGTTGGCGTCACGACAACGGCATGTTGCGAGCAAATAAAACAATAAATGAAAATACTAAGCTGTACTCCGGCTTCAAAATGTCGTATTAATCTCCGTAACCTTGACCTATGACCTCTGGGTGCAATTGTATTAACCGTGGCGCAAGTTGCCGTCACAATACATTTGAGGAGTTTTACGAGAAAATCGAACGGTAAATGAAAACACTAGGCTGTAGGTTAGACCACATCGTCATTTGCCGAATTCAGATTTATGAACATGGGGAGTGATTTTTTATGTGTTGGTATGTTCTAAACATGACTCAAAAATAATTTTCAAAAAATTCGAAAATTTATCCAACCGGGTTTTGTGATTTGTAAACGCCTGCAAACGCCGTTTC
>VOPJ01003405.1:0-10087 GCA_014673585.1 Semibalanus balanoides
CTTATTTAATGTTGTAAGCTTTTACAAATTAAAGCAATTACACATACTTCTTTCGAAACTCATGAGCAGTGTTATCCTATCACTACAAAAGCGCGCCATATCTGGCGCAGGTGTTTCAAATTTGCTCAACGCTGGACATTGTCCCTGAAACAAATTGCCGACATTAAAATAAGCACAGTATGACGTGAAAACGCACAATGAACTTTTGATGTAATTTCCATTTTTTGTATAATTTGTTATTATTGGGGGGAATAAATGACTCTTTTTCATGATAATATAAGGCATAGTGTTGAATACAACGAGTAACGTAACTATAAAAAACTAATCTAGCAAAAAAAAATCACAAACTGAGGGGTCACAGCCACTAAAAGGCCGCCATATTAGACGCACATATAACTGCTAATTTGGTTATGTGTTGATTGAATAGCTGTTCTATATAGATGATCTACGGGCATTTAATCACAACAAGCAGAACGCAAAATATAATTTGTATCTCATTACGAAAAAAATGCGGGAAAAGTCCGCAGTTTGATGAGGACCAAAAATACTTGCAAGTACCGGTTGTTTCAAGCGTGGAACGCTTACCTGCTTTAAATTGCAGTATCTTTTGAAACACAAGTTTGTATGCAAAATGTGAGAAATTTTACCATATATATATACTTCTTAGGCCTCGTCTGTCGATTTCAAGTGATAACTCCATTTTAGTGGGAAAAGGTGATTATTTTCCTTTAAAGGGAAATAATCACCTTTTCCCACAGAAATTGAATTTTTCCTTGAAATCGATAGACGAGACAAAAATATATTGTAAATTCATCACATTTTGCATAAAAATATTCGTACCGAAATGTATTCCAAGTTAAAGTTGACAAGCGTTCCACACTTACAATGACCGGTACTTGCAACCTGCTTGCAAGTACTTTTGGATCTCATCAAACTGCGGACTTTTCCCATATTATTTTCTTACGCAATGAAGTGGAAAATATATGGTGTTCTTAATACAAGTCATATCCCAAAAGCTTGTGCTAATGTTGAAGGATATCTCATCAGGTGGTAAAATAAAAACTGCAGGGAAATATAACAACCGCGCCACAAATGCACATAACTAGTATGTATGCATGCCCAACTTATGGTGTTCTTGGTACATGGTCGGTGTTGGGGAGCGAACTGGACAGCATTCACGTTGCCCGCTCCTCCCGGCCTGCGCGGCTATCTGGGTCGCATATGTCCGACCACGCCGACGTGGGCTGTGGAGCCACGAGGGAGGACCCCGGTTGTCCTCGGAAGCGGAGCGCAGTCCTCTCCCTCCCCCTGGCCGTAATATTCAGGCCGACATCTGTTTCTCCGCCGGCGCTGGTCAGCGGCACGGAGGAGCATGACAGGCTCGGGGGCACGGAAGTCAGTCAACGGATAGAGGCGCGGAAGCGAGACGGACCATCGCCCCCGTCGCACACGGCGAACGGACCACGCGACGAACCGACATCTGTCTATCTCCTATCATCTTAAGCCTAATAGACACCTCTTCTCTTCAACGCCTGTTTAACGACGGCTGGTCTCCCGGAAACGAACGACGAAACGCACGAACAGTCGGAGTGAAAAGGCCTCTGAATTTGTTAACGTTAACGTTGGCTCGTCCGTCACGTGTCCAATGGAGTCAAACGTGTGCGGAGGGGACGGAGGCTAAGTCGCATTGCAAGACAGTCGAGACACACTGCTAACTATTTAACGACGGCGTCTCTCATAGTCGCGCCACGCACCGTCCGCGAAACGCAGCCACACCACATGTTACGGACGACAATGGTTCCTCTGTACCGGCCGGCTCAGGCCACTGCCCGCACTGGCTGCTCTCTTCCTCTGTACCGGCCGGCTGAGTCCGGCCGCCGCCGGCACTGCCCCGCTGATGACAATCAGCGGTGGCACATCTGGAAGACGGCCACCATGCCGGCGGACACGAGGGCGACACGGCGACACGTGTCTTTGTCGTGGCCACGATAGTACACTCGAGGGACTCGTGGGCAGCAAGCAGGTTCATAGGCTACCGTTAGCAGCAAGTTCGTAGGCTACCGTTATGATTTACAAATAAATTGATGTAACATTAATAATTAAATACAATTACTTCCTAATTCAAAGTTGGAAGTCTTTAAAATTAAGAGGCAAGTACATATACCTACTTCTTTCGGAGTTCCTGATTGGTGTTTTGCCTTCACTATTGGAAGCGCGAAATATATATATCGCTTTTCTTTCAAATCTATTTAATGTTGGAACAAATCAACCCCGAAACAAATCAACGACGCTAAATACGTCACCGTTGCTTGTCGTATTTGTCCTCAGTAAGGGTCCGATTTCATAGCCTTTTTCATTGTTTGTTGATACAAAAGTTAAAGCATAGTCTTGTATACAGTCATAGACAAGACTATTCAAAACTCCTTATGTTAAAAACAAATCTGAAATGAACAAATTTTCACAAATTGAGGGTCGCAAAATAGGATTCAAGATCAACAAGATCACACGACAAACTCATTTTCCAGGATCCAGGATCCACAGGATTCAGCGATTTTCTTCTTCTCTATAGAATTCAAAATTCACGGATTTCACAACAAAATGATCCTGCAGGATCCAGATCAAACAAGATCCAAGAACTTGGATTTTAGGGATCCAGGATCCAGGATGTTTTGTATTAGCTGCATGTCTGATTACCACATGTAAATCTTACACTATTGATATTGAGTGTGGGAGTTTCAGATGGATGCAATACATGCACTGTAATATTTTAGCACCACAAAAATGAAAACATGCTTAACAATATTTACAAGATCCCACGGCGAACTGATTTTTCATGATCCCACGTCAGTTTTTTTTCCAGGATCCAGGATCAACATGATCCAACGACAAAATGATATTGCAGTATCCGGGATCCAAAAAGATCCTGGATCTTCAATCCTAGGGATCCCGGATTTTGATTTTTTATATTGGCCCATGTCTGGTAAACATACACAATAGACATCTGGGAGGAGGCAGAATCTGCCCTTCCTCCTGGATGTTCCCCTTAACTAGACAACTTTCATAGATATCGACGTGAAAGTTAAAGTGCCTTTTGTTGCATCTATTCTCAGTATTGTTAGTACATTTTAATGAAATTGATTCTGTGCTTTGGAAGATAGTAACGTTTAGTGACTAGTCATGCCATTTTTGGCGGAAAAACGATAAATGTTTGAAGAGACGTAGAACATTCGGTTTTGAAGTAGTTAGCAGTTATCAAATTTATAGAAAACAATACTTTCCTTCTTAAAACGCGCCCTGGAGAGCCTCTAATAATAGCACGCCCTGAAGGGGTGGATTTCGCCCACCTCCCGTATGATCTCGAAAACCACGCAACGTAGCGACAAGCAATTGACCGCATTAGATAGCTTGAGATAAGCTCTATCGAAAGAGTATCGGTCTTGCTTTAGGTCAGGTCAGAGGCGGCGCCACCAGATTTTACCTGGGGGGGCAAAGTTCGAAAAAGGGGGCTTCCTTTTCACAGGGGCCTCCTGGGCCTGTAGGGGACTCCATTGAGTTGGGGCTACCAAAGTGCATGCCGATGCTCAATTTGCTTCTTTAATGGTAACACATGGCGAGATCTACCTATTGCTCTTCGGTATCTCCGAAAATCGAGCAACCAACAAGATCAGCTTTGGCCTAACTTTTTCCTGTGATGTCTCAAACCCGCGCCTCCTCTGCTCGCTACATGTTTCTGCGCGAGTGTGACTAACCGGTTTGTAATGTCAAAAAAATGTGTTTTCTTTTAACTGAATTAACCTATCTGAGTTTGATGGTTTGCATACGATGAAATTCACATATGGGCACCTTAGGTTAATTTTTCACTTATATTGTTTTTATGATTTTTAATATTTTAATACCTATAAGATTGACTAACACAGCACATATCACAAGACGATGTGTGTAATACAGAGAACCTGGGACATACAATTACGACAATACAAAGCACGTAGACAAAATGTCGTCAGGAAGCGGGCGGTGCTACAAGCGGCCCCCATTCCCAAGCGTGGAAATGGCCCATTCCAAGTTGTTGAAATTCAAGTGAACGGCTGAAAGAAGGCCTTACATAGGATTGGCGAATATCTAGTGTGGCATGGTATGGTCATTATGATGCCATTACCATTTTAAGAAGCTGGAGTAGTCTGAGGGGGTCTGCTATTTCATCTTTAAAACCAACGACACCAGTTTGGAATCAAAGCTATATCAAGATTATTTATATTTTGTACCAAGCTCTTTAAACTTTTAAAAGATATTGACGCCGCGGGAGCGGCGCGAAAAATTTGTGATACTATGCCCCTGAACATGCATTATCATATAATGCCGTCGCTTTTGCGTATAGCTGCGGACTGCGTTGACCTCTGAAAATACTGTTATTTTACCTTTAAAAGTGCTGTAAGAAGTGATGAAGCTAGCCTTTTGCCCAATAAGATATAGATAAAAGTATTAACTTATAACAACACAATTAAATGCGCCTCAAAACGCTGCTATTTTTTATACAGTTTTCACTCGTATACCAAATTTGATTTGTATTGCATATGGCGTCCCGCGAAGCGCGCTGAAAATTTTGATTCTTGTTGTCGGATCAAATGGTCTTCCAGTCATGTAAGCTGATCAGACCAAGGGGCGGATACAAGGGAAATGGCGCGATAGGGCTATACCCCTTGGTTCTTATAGTTGGTGCTTAGGTTAGATATATAAATTAACACGCGTGGATCGCCCCCCCACTGAGCTGGGTGTCGCTTATGCGTACACCCGTAAGGGCGCGCCCGGAGGGCGCACACTTTTTGTGTTGCGCAAATCCCATGCTGCCTGAAAATCCCTGGATCCGCGCCTGCATTAAATAATTATACAAATGTGACCAATAGACAAAGGCCTCCTCCAAAGTGAAGTCGGCACAATATCCGACAGCTACTATTTTATCTATGGGTAGTTTTAGGGGCACATTTTGATGTGCCAGGGGCCTTCCTGCCTAGTAATGAGGGCCTCCTTGTCTGGTATCCGGGAGCCTCCTGTCCTAGTAGCGTGAAGGGGCGATCCTTGTCTAGTACTTCGCCCAGGTGAGAGCCGGAGTTCCTCCTATTTATAGTACTGAGGGGGTCCTCACTCGTACGTATAATACTGGGGCGACCAGTGTGCGAGTACGTGCCCCATACTTAACGGGAGGGAGTGAGGGAGGCTCTCCTGTTACTATAGTACTTGGGGCCTTCTGTCTTAGTACTCCCGCGGGCGCCTTACGCCTGTTACATATTGACAGGAGACAGTGGGGCCGCCATCACGTATTAGTATGAGGACGAGGTCGAAGTCGACTCGCCTTTAGCAGTTACATAAGGGGGCCTAGGTACGTAGTACTTTTCCGGGCCCGCGGCCCTCCTGTCTTACTATTACTGGGGAACAGCATCACTGATTGTAAATGGTCATCAGGGCTTCTCGGCTTTAGTATGCGTGGGCCTCCTGGTCCTAGTACTGGGGGCCTCACTATGCTATACGTACTGGGGTAGTCCTGTTTAGTGTTTAGTCATGCCGGGGGCCCTCTTGTATACACTACTGGGGCCTCCTTGTAAGCATACGCAAGTAGGACGCAGCTCATGGGGACTCTCACTGTTTATTATGAGGGTATCCAATGATCATAGTTAAACTGGGGCCTCCTGTCGTCGTAGTACTGGGGGGGCCTCCTGCTTAGTTATGGTGACCTCCTTTTCTAATGCTGGGAGGGCTGCCTGTCTAGCACTGCACTGGGGGATTCCTGTCTAGCATGCACTGTTTGGGGCCTCCTGTCTAGCCTGCACTGGGGGCCTCCTGTTCTAGCACTGTTCACTGGGGGCCTCCTGTCTAGCACTGCACTGGGAGCCTCCTGTCTAGCCTGCCACTGGGGGCTCCTGTTAGGCACTGCAAATGGGGCTCCTGTCTAGCACTGCACCTGGTGAGCCTCCTGTCCTAAGCACTTGCACTGGGGGCCTCCTGTTTTAGCACCTGCACTGGGGGCCTCCTGTCTAGCACTGCACTGGGGGCCTCCTGTTTAGCACTGCAACTGGGGGCCTTCCTGTCTAGCACTGCACTGGGGCCTCCTGTCTAGCACTGCACTGGGGCCCTCCTGTTTTAGCCACTGCACTGGGGCCTCCCTGTTTAGGCACTGCAGCTGGGGGCCTCCTGTCCTAGCACTTGCACTGGGGGATTCCCTGTCTAGCACTGGCACTGGGGGACTCTGGTCTAGCAGCTGCACTGGGGCTCCGTTAGGCACTGCAATGGGGGCCTCCTGTCTAGCACTTGCACTGGGAAGCCCTCCTGTCTAGCAACTGCACTGGGGGCCTCCTGTCTAGCACTACACTGGGGGCCTCCTGTCTAGCACTGCACTTGCACTGGGGGCCTCCTGTTTAGCATGCACTGGGGGCCTCCTGTCCTAGGCACTGCACTGGGGGACTCCCTGTCTAGGCACTGCACTGGGGGCCTCCTGTTAGCACTGAATGGGGGCTCCCTGTCTTTAGCACTGCACTGGGAGCCTCCTGTCTAAGGCACCACTGGGGGCCTCCTGTTTAGCACTGCACTGGGGCATCCTGTCTAGCACTGCAGCCTGGGGGCCTCCTGTTTAGCACTGCAAAATGGGGGCCTCCTGTCTAAGCTGCACTTGGGGGCCTCCTGTCTAGCACTGGCAAGCTGGGGGCCTCCTGTTTAGCACTGCACTGGGGGCCCCCTGTCTCAGCACTGCACTGGAGGTCCTCCTGTCTAGCACTGCACTGGGGGCCCTCCTGTTTTAGCACTGCACTGGGGGCCTCCTGTTTAGCACTGGACTGGGGTCCTCCTGTCTAGCACTGCACTGGGGGCCTCCTGTCTAGCACTGCACTGGGGGCCTCCTGTCTAGCCTGCACTGGGGGCCTCCTGTTTAGCACTGCACTGGGGGCCTCCTGTTTAGCACTGCACTGGGGTCCTCCTGCTTACACTGTGGCACTGGGGACCTCCTGTTATAACACTGAGCTGGGGCCTCCCTGTCCTAGCACTGCAACTGGGGGCCTCCTGTTTCTAGCAATGCACTGGGAGCCTCCTGTTTAGCACTGCACTGGGGGCCTCATGTCTAAGCACTGCACTGGGGGGCCTCCTGTGCTAGCACTGCACGTGGGGGCTGCCTGTCTAGCGCACTGCACTGGGGCCTCCTGTCTAGCACTGCACTGGGGGCCTCTGTTTAGCACTGCACTGGGGGCCTCCTGTTTAGCACTGCACTGGGGGGCCTCCTGTTTAGCACTTGGCACTGGGGCCTCCTGTTTAGTATGGGGGCCTCCATGTCTAGTAACTGGGGCTTCGTCTAGTACTGGGGCTTCTGTCTAGTACTGGGGCTTCTTCTAGTACTGGGGCCTCCTGTTTATAGTAAGTAGGGCCTCACTGTCTAGTAAGCTGGGGGCCTCCCTGTCTGTAAGCTGGGGGACTCCTGTCCTAGTGGCTGGGGGCCTCCTGTTTTTTTTTAAGTACTGAGGCCTCCCGTCTAGTACTGGGGCCTCCTGTCTAGTAAACTGGGGCCTCTGTTTTGTATGGGGCCGCCCATGTCTAGTACTGGGGCCCTACAGTGGCCTCAGCAGGCTTTGCTCATGTAGGAAATTTGACCAGGGACACATAATTTTCTTTCTTTTTGACAGTTGTGCCAGTGAGCACCTTTTTTGTGATTAAGGCCTCCGTGAAATTCTGGAGGGTCAAAAAGATATGTTTGCCCCCCCTGTCTGATGCCAGGGGCAGCTGCCCCCCCTTCCCCCCGGTGGCGCCGCCCCTGGGTCAGGTCAATATTGAGGTCACCAGACTAGGTCATCGAAGGTCTGATTTTCCAGATTTAGGACTTCGCTACAGAAACCTCGACACATCTTGGGAGATATGGCAGAGCTAGGGAAAAAAATCGTGAAAATTTTGTTATCGCCCACGTGTCCTCAATTATGAGCTCAGGTCAATACTTAAAGCTTCAGAGGTCACAAAGGCCAAAGAAAAGAAAAGACAGGTATATTGTTTGGTGAAACGATTTTTCGCAAATCTCTTTTTACCTAAGAAAGATGAAGCAAAACGTTTGACACCATCATATTTGTCACCTCAAAGCGCTTTGAACCATATTCATGCAGACCAGGTTCGGTCAATTGATAAATTTGACCTCAGGTCAAAGTCAAATAGTGACCTAAGTAGGTCATGCTGCAAGTAGGGAGTCGTGTCTCGACGAGACAAACACATTTTTTCCAAGTATTTGTGTATTTTCAACCATAGCAAAAGACACATTAGTACTGTTTGTATTTATTCATCTTCATGCTGTCGAGAGTTGTTAAGACAAAAGATGTTGGTGACCTCAGTGCTGGTGACGAAATTGATTGACCCGACCTTAGATCACCGATATCGAAAATCCGATATTAACAAGTTGTAGATACTTATGATCTGATGCAATCCTATAAGTGCGAAGTCGATCGACCCAAATATGTGGCTGTGGTACGAGCAGCGACGCGCAGTTTTACCTCTTATCTCTTACCCAATATCTCTAGCCCAATAGAATAGTATCTCTTACCCAATCCTAATCAATCCTGATAGTTGAAGAGCACTATTCAATATCAAGCTAACACATGCATTTTAAGCTTATCTCAATATATCCTATCTCAACGCACCCATGATCAGCGCGGGTTCATTGGCGGCGGAAGGTATTTTGGGATGGGGTGTAGACCGTTGTTGACCGGGGGAGTGGGGTTGAGCGTTACCGTTAGAGAAAAGTTGCTGACTGGGGGAAGGGGGTGGAATGTTAGCGAAATTATGCTGATCATGGGAGAAGTAACAAACGATTGCATAGTAAGTACAACTGAACACTGATTTATTGTTGCTTGTCACTTGTCAGGGGAAATTAGGGGATATAATGGGAGACCTAAATGTATCACAGGTTGAATGCACATTGCACAAGAGCTTATAACTAAACAAAAAACTACCTATGGTATGGAAATGCCAGTGGGTCTACAAGAAACGCACATACACAAACCTTTGCAACGGCAGAACGAGCGCTGTTAAAGCTGGCTGATCTGGCAGACGCCGAAAGAGTAATTTTTTAAAGGAAAATGCTAATATTTGCCAATAAATACAAAGTCTTGTGGACTCTGTGAAACTTTCGGTATGATGAAACAAGTTTCATCTGGTCATAGCATATACTTCTGCCGTTTAAACAATAGGAGATTTTAGGAGATTTTGTCTCAACCGCTTAAACTTCCGCCCTTTTATACGGTCAAAACAAATCAAAGTGAACATGGGACTAGTTGAATCATTTTTCAAGGGGCAGTTGGCAACGTTAGGTCATTATGACACAAATAACCAGCATTAATTAATTGCGTGTAATGTATAGCTAAACACAAAATATTATATTTTAGCATAGCGTTTATTTGATACATACATTCATACACGATGAGCGAATGAACATTCTACCCAAATACCCTTCACCTTCCCTCAGCGTGGCTTTTCAGATTCCGAGCTTACATATAATAACACACATCTCTCACTTGCACTTCAACAATATACATATTAGGAAAGTACGTGGGTTCAGGATCGTTTATAGTCGTTCGTTAAACTATTCGACGGTTCTTTCGATAATATACAAGGGAAAACATTTGATGTATAATACAGTGACGAATACAAAACTTGTTCTCAATACGAGGTTCTCAATACTCGTATGTGTTCGTTTTTGCCGTTCATCTTATACGTGCCAGCGATTAGATGTAACCTGCCCCGGTAGCGGGTTAAATGCAGCACTTGCAGAGCCGTCTTCAGTTTGTCGCTGCACCTATTTATACTTCTTCAGAATAAAAGTGAATACGTATTATGGTAGAGATTTTCACATATCTTCCACTAGTAGGCGACTGCGAAAGTTAATGCGAAAATTAATGCACTAGCCCTGGTCCCCCTAGTCCCCCACGACTCAATAAAGAAGAGGCACGTCATCCCCCCCGAGGCGGAGCCCTGGACAGAGTACCCTGCAGTGGCTGCGGATTCAAATTTCGGGAGGGGTGCAAAGTCACCATGGGGGGCCCTCCCTGCATATGGGGGCCCTCCCCAGCAAGGG
>VOPJ01003406.1:0-10087 GCA_014673585.1 Semibalanus balanoides
ATAACGACGTGGATACCACAAAATCCATACTATGGAGGATCCTAATACATGTATCTGTATCTGTGTAAGAACATCCCTAATATAGCTAAGTACATAGCCTTACATATCATACGACGCGACCTCTAAAATTTATAAAATCATCGTTAAAAAGGCGAGTGCCGCTCGCTGACAGGAAGGCATTCATGTTCTTTGGTATCCGGCACAAGAACCCATCCCTGACAGCGCTCACCCGCCACGGACGCTCAGCGAACAGCCGCTGAGAGCGAGTTGATCGCGACGGCACGTGAAAGTAAAATTTTGCTACCAGGTTAGCAGAGCTGATATTCCCCGATAAAATGTTTCTGAGGAAGATAAGGTCGTATTGGACTCTGCGCGCGGACAATGAGCAGATTCCAAAGTGATTTAGGAGTGAGTTGTATGATGATAGATGATTGTATGAGAGAGATAGTAAAGGTCAGGATACGGTGGCGTTCGTGTTCAGCCACAACAGGAATTTGTGCTGCACGCGATCCACTCGCTCAACGTGGGTCTTGGCCGCCCCAGCCCAGATCACACAGCTATACTCCAGGATGGATCGGACATTTGCAAAGTAGGTGACAAGCAGAGTCCGGATCGAATTGGGCTCCACGAGTTCCAGTCTGGAATGATTGTATTAACAAACCAATTGCGCTGTTGGCCTTGCGTACGATCCGGGACACGTGTGAGGCACATTTTAACTTGCTGTCGATCACAATGCCGAGATCACGCATTTCATTTACGATATCGAGCGGGATGCTGTTGATATGATAGGTGGTCCGGATCGGGGCGCGCTGCAGAGTCACAGTGAGCGTCTTACATTTAACAGTATTTAGAACAAGACCCCACTTGGTGGACCAGCACTGCAGGTGGTCCAAGTCCCGCTGCAGCGCCAGTCCGTCCTGCGAAGTCATTATCTTTCGAAAAAGTTTCGCCTCATCTGCGTAAAAAATCCTGAATCAATTTCAGATGGGAGGTCATTTATGAAAAGAGAAATCATATTTGGAGCAACTTAGGATCATTCCGGAGCTCCAGAGAGTACTCTTGTCCATTGTGAGGTTTTACCGTTCAATATGACTCTTTTGCGCCTTTTGGAGAGGTATGGGACGAAACATTTAACGCTGAATCATGCACCTGATATTGATTTTGTAGTTTGTGGACACTGGCGGATCCAGCCGTCGGCTTTGGGGAGGGCTCTTTTTTAAAGGTATCCCATTTTTTCTCCTCGGATCTGGGCCGTTCACCTTATTTTGGTATTTGAGTTTTACAAATGCATTTTTTTAGAGAAAGAAAAAACATTAAAACACGATATTCCGTAGCATATATGCTACGAAATATAGGTACACTAATAGGAAATGATAACGTTTATCTCATACCCATTTGCAGGGGCGTTGCAGACAATTTTCCAGTAAAAAAAAGAAAAAAAAGTGGGTGTTGGCTGAAATGACGATAAAAAATATGTGCTTATTTAAGCTTTTGCAGCATTTCAACATAGATTTCCATGTCATAATAGATACTTCTTTCTATGTTATATATAAAAGTATTCAGCGCCACGAAGCGGCGCGAAATTTTAACAGGTTTGCCTGATAAAACCCAGAAATATAGGCGGTTGGCTTCAGCAAGACAAATATGAATTTCCATGTTATAATAGGCACTTTTTCTATGTTATAAAGTTATTTAGCGCCGCGAAGGGCGCGAAATTTTTACGGGTTTGCCTGATTAAACCCAGAAACATATGCGATTGGCCTCTGCAAGACACTGAATGAAATTAATTTGCCAAATTTGTATATGCGATTGCGAAACTTGCCTGCGAAGGGCGGCGCGAAATTGGTCGAGTTTTTGAACTGGATTGTCGACTGCAGCAAGGGCAATTTTTACGATAAATTTGGTTATCTTTCCCGCAAAAGTTGTAAACTTCCTAGTTCCATCAGATCATTGGATTTCACGTCAGTACAGGAGCGTGGGGGCATACTTTATTAATGCCCATAAATTCCTGTGGGGTGGGATGCGTCCCGCGGATGCGCCCTGATCACCAGTGGTTGTTGGGAACCCTTTCCAAGGTTGAACTTGAAAGGCAACAAAAGGATGAAAACCCAGTTAGAAAGGATGAGAATGCAGTATGGATGTAATGATGGACAGACATTTTGGCGCTGGAATTAGCAAATTGAATAAATCAAGGAACATTGACACGAATTGGAACTAAGCCTACTAGTTGGAAATTTTAGGTCCAAACCAGCAAGTCTTAAATATTGCGGCTCGCGTGTAGCGTCTCAAATATTTTAATAGTTTTTGCCTGGATAGGTGTAAAAACTGTTTTGGTGGCGCGCGGATCAAATCTGGCCTGATAACAAGTGGCCGTGACCCTGAGCTGAGGGGCCAGCTCTGTGCTGGTAGGGGTTCCCATTCAGCATGTTTAGTGGCCTTCTCACTCGCCCAGGTCCCTTTCGTCTAGCAGGGGCCTACGACCTGTCCCCAGGGGCAAAAGATAAACACTTTTGTCAGAAGGCTTTTCGGCGCCGGATGCGAAACTTGTAAATTGTATTATCTGGGCCAACTTTATCTATCATGATGCACTCTTAAAGAATAGTTCACTCGTTGGATTGTTTTTTCCTGATTATTTTTCAATATACAACTTTTATCATAATTGTCAAAAAAGTAGCCATACAAGCGCGCCGATTCAGTACGAAGGGGAGCGTAAATGATTTAATTTCATCAAAACTATATGCGTACTCTCCGCAACGGTCAAGAGGGCTCGAGCCAATCAGATTCGAAAGTAGTCGCGTAGATTACTGTATAGCTTTTGCGTGGCACATTCTGACTTCTTTGTTTTATATGGCCCACATTCTTTCGACAAAAAGTGAAATATATTGGTGGAGAGCTTTCAGTCCAAACATCTTGAAGCTAGGGGTTTTTCAACACGGGCTACAAAACTGCTATCTCAGTTCAAAACCCATGTTGAAGGCGAACTATTTCCTTTAACAGCCCTGCCCTGGATATGCATTCTCATCGATGCGTCCCATTGTGTATAGTGCGTACATCTAAAAGTGTATTGTGCATTTAAAAGTGTGGTAAAAAGTGTTAAAGCCAACTATTTAGCACACTAATACAAGAAAGTAGCAACATAAAACAAATGCGATGGGAAACGGCACGATTTTGTAACCCCCATATAATATATTTGGTATTTGAATTGCGCCGCGGAGCGGCGGAAAATTTTGCGTTTTATTCCCTGGACAA
This sequence comes from Semibalanus balanoides, assembly GCA_014673585.1. Taxonomy (NCBI): domain Eukaryota; kingdom Metazoa; phylum Arthropoda; class Thecostraca; order Balanomorpha; family Balanidae; genus Semibalanus; species Semibalanus balanoides. The sequence continues at coordinate 3,250 of VOPJ01003406.1, forward strand.
CTTGCATTCTTCTTGTTATTTTGTAATACTGACCTTTTCCGTTGGGTTTCCATCGAAACTTGTATGTTATGGAACAGAGGCAGAAGCCCTTATATCATTATTAGATCGTTTTTGTTTATGAGGCTTGATTTTTTTTTTGGGGGGGGGGGGCAAACTAGACACTGTGGCCTTGGGGGGAGGCAATTGGCCTAAATGGCCGCCCCCCCGTGGATCCGCCAGTGTTTGTGGATAAGGTACTGGTGGTTTACGCTCTGAAAAGTGGCCGAGAAGTCAGTGTATATTGCGTCCGTCTGATACTCCCACGCCTCCCACGCCGAGGTCAGAAAGACAGCCAAGTTGCTGGTACACGACCGTCCAGGAACGAAACCATGCTGTTCATTCCAGAGTACGGGAGTGACGTGCCGAAATAGTTTGTCGTATACCACTTTTTCGAGAATTTCGGCAAATGGGGGCAGCAAGCTAACGCTCCGATAATTTCTAGCGGCCCTTTTATCCCCATTTGTAAATATCGATACGACATTTGCCGACTTTCAACGCGCGGGGCATTCAAGATGCGTCAGCAGTAGTTGAAATGTATATTTTTAAGAAATGTTTAAACATCTTGACTGGCCAACATCAGCTCCAGAATAATTAAAGAATGTCGCGAGGAACTTGTGGTACCACTGATGAAAACATGTAACCTGTCTGTTGCGACAGGAGCAGACATCTCCTGTCGTTTCTGGAAAATATACATTTCAACTTCTGCTGACGCATCTTGAATGCCTGAGCACATCTACCTAAGGATTCTAAAAAAGCAGGACCCCGTTTTGATGTTGTCGCGTATTGTTACAGATTTTGTGCTCTGAAGTGTGATGGTAATTGTATGTGCAATTTGTGCACCTCTTATCTCATTGTTTGCCTGTGTTACCACATAACTAATGTGGTAACACAATGTCTCAATGTCTCATTGTTTGCCTGTGTTAACATAATGTGACATAAGATGATCTGAAAGGTTAGGTCCGGGATGGAGAAGTGCCTGACTAGTCACGAAAGGCTGTCGCCACCACTGCCATACAAGAAACAGAGATAAGATGTGGGCAAAACAACATATCATTTGTCATCGGGCGGCCGGTCCCTGAGACAGGCCGGTCCCTGAGACAGGCCGGTCCCTGAGACAGGTGCCAGTCCCTGAGACAGACCGGTCCCTGAGACAGACCGGTCCCTGAGACAGGTGCCAGTCCCTGAGACAGACCGGTCCCTGAGACAGGTGCCAGTCCCTGAGACAGACCGGTCCCTGAGACAGACCGGTCCCTGAGACAGACCGGTCCCTGAGACAGGCCGGTCCCTGAGACAGGCCGGTCCCTGAGACAGGTGCCAGTCCCTGAGACAGGCCGGTCCCTGAGACAGGCCAGTCCCTGAGACAGACCGGTCCCTGAGACAGGCCGGTCCCTGAGACAGGTGCCAGTCCCTGAGACAGGCCGGTCCCTGAGACAGGTGCCAGTCTCTCTGCTGTAGCCGGTCACGCTCCCTTCTCCTTGACATTTACAGTTTTGTCGCTGGACGTACCAGGCTGGCTTAAAAATGGGTAGTCGCTAAAGGCTGCCCCACACTGAGCCTCGCATGCGGGTGCGAGTCTGCGGGGTGGCAGATATGACTCACTTTGAGGTAGTTTGGTCGGGATTGTGGGTGTCTTGCGTGTCGGAAGGGTTGTAGACTGGCACGCAAAATGGTAATATGTGTCAATATCGTCAATTGCATTATTTAATCTTCTATAAATGCTCGCGGTATGAAAACCACGCAACCTCGCATGCGAGGTTGCGTGGTTTTCATACCGCGAGCGTTTATTAGAAGATTTAAATAATGAAATTGACGATATTGACACATGATTACCATCTAATGTGCCAGTCTCAACCTTCTGACACGCAAGACACCCGCCACCCCGACCCAACTACCTCAAAGTGAGTACAAAATCTGCCGCCCCGCAGACTCGCACCCGCATGCGAGGCTCAGTGTGGGGTAGCCTTTAATGTCAAACCTTTACTCGTGATCATCCTTCTATTATATAATCATTTTCTTATTATAATCCTTGTATTCGCGCCACGAAGTGGCGCGAAGTTTTTAGGGTTTGCCTGATAAAACCCAGAAATATAGGCGGTGGGCCTCTGGCCTTGTAGAGGATAAGTGGCTAAAAATGCTAGTCATTCAATTCAGCGTTGCAACGAACCGAAGGCGATGACGATGGCTTCGTTATCAAAACTCGTTGTGACAATGGCTACCGATGTGAGACCGCGAAGCAGCGTACCCCTCCCTGCTCAACAACTTTTTTTGGAAATACTCAACCTAAGTATGACGTCATAAAAGTAGCATGGCATACTCAGCTGACGACGTAGTGTTAAAGGCCTAGGCCGTAAGTTAAAGGCCTAGTTAAGCCTAGTTAAAGGCCTAGGCCGTAAGTTGTTCCTCAATTCATCGGAAAACGGCTTAGTTCTTAGTTATGTGAGATACATCACGTTATAAAAGGACATTTGCTCTATTTTTTTAAATAATAAAAAGTTAGACTTATTGCAAGAATGAAGCGAAATTAAGCTTAGAAAGAACACGTTATGTTTTTAGCGCACTTGTGACAAAATATTTACTCACAAATGCGTTTAAATTTTCAGCCGTTACTGCGTCTTTAAATGATGTCATATCATGTATCACTGTTAATTTATTCGCTCTTCAGTTGCTTTTCTCATGCAATTTACTTGAATATAGCTCAATTAAATACAAAAAGGAAATATTATTTCTTCTTTGTGTTTCCAGGAAAGTTGCTGACAATTATGACGTATGAGTATCACTCTAACACGAATACGAAGCAGCTACTTACGTTAGCTTAAAACTAGCTTTAAATCTTCTTAAATAAATTATAAATAGCTTGATCCATTTCGGTTTGCCCTCTCAATGCCTAAGCTGAAACTTCATTTAACGGGGGAAAAAACGACTCTTACTTTTTGTGTCTATGCCTTTAAGGGAATAGTTCACTGAAAAAAAAGAGAAAAAAAGCTCAGAAATGATGAAGAAAGCAGAATTAATATCATATTACTAGTAAGTCAAAGAAACCTATATTTACGCGGGAAAAAGCAATTATAAAATGTCCAATTATTGGTGAACTTCATATTTTTTTCCTCAAAGTAATGAACGAAATCAGCTGGCTGAGAAGCACGCAACGTCATCGATTTAGTAAGGGATCGTGTCGTATATATGATGGTACTTGCCAAAGTACTTGTTGAAGATGCCGGAAAATACAACGCTTTGAAAACCATCACAGTACTTGCTTTAAGTGGGATTCGTCCACTATTAAGATTTCATTCGAACAGTGTAGGTGGGTCCACCACCGGTCAAATCACTGTCCGTGCTCTGCGGGCGTCCGTCGTGGATTTATGTGTCACCAGGGTCTTGGCACGGTTACACGTCACTGGACGTCCGGTCTCGCCGGTCGGCTCTATCACTCAGGGGCGAGTTGCGCCGCGGGGCGGCAATCAACAGCGGCAACGCGCGCGATACTGGGTTACGAGGTTGGGTTCTGCTGTGAGTGGGACAGATCAACAATTTGTTACCGAAGCTGGAACGTTCAGGCCCGCGGGGTGAACGCTAAGCATTACGCTACAGAACGGGGTTAAGAAAATGTTTTATTAGAGATTTTAACATCAAAATCACTAATGCATAGCATTAACCTTGACCAAAAGTTCATTCTTGCATAAAAAAGAATGAAGGGTACTGAAACAGGTATGGTTGTCAAGCATTACACTTTCCGCAAGTCTTTACGTCATCTAGGGGTCTCATAATCATAGTCAACTCAGCAAAATCAGCAATCAGCGATTGAGTTACCGGGTTCATCCCGGTCCCGACTTTTAGGACTAGAAATATTACAATAATTAAGAGGTTTCTTGGAAATGTGAAAGGCCGTACAACGTTATTTTCGAGCAATGCGCCACGAACTTGGCTATCTCAACTTCAAAACCCTGCTAAGGTGAACTATTCCCTTTACACTACGCAGTCAGCTGAGTATGCCACGCCGTCAGCTGATTATATCAAATGACGTCCCGACTTAGGTTGCGTATATGCCACTCGATTTGCCCCCATCCCTTCAAAAAATGGCTGGATTCGCCAGTGCTTAGAGTTAGGCGCAGAACAAGTTTTTAGTTTCTATTATTAGTAGAGTGCTAAAAATATCTTAATCCTCCAAACCACGTGGGATTTTCGTGGTTTGGGTCGAACACTGTAACGGGTTATCACGACCACCAATGTTGCGAAGGATCCTTCGAGCCAAGGCACCCTGGAACTGTGTCTCCGTATGGGTGGCGGTGTGTTATGCCGAGGCGCACTTGATTTGGTGGCTGGGCCTGGCGGTGTCTCGTGTTTAACCACGTTGGAGTTGGCACTTATCTGTACATGTGACTGGTGGGGGCCACTGGGGCCTCATGCTGTGACTGGTGGGGGCCACTGGGGCCTCATGCCGAGGCTCGCTGGAGCCGTCGCCTGTGCCTGTGGCTGGCGGTGCGTTGAGCCTCGTTATACTGGAGCTGGCGTCAATCCCTATGTGGCTGGCGGTGCCGCTGGGGGAGGGAGGGAGGCCCTCGGTCTGCCACTTTCATGCATTTTACATGGCCTGAATTGTTGCTGGTCTTTTGACTGCAGCGCCCGTCATTTGGAAACGGCCGGCGTCCGCATTTTGTCATTCTGCTCGGCCAACACGCCGGGTGCCATGCCTATTTAATGACGTCATTGATCCGTCTGTGGAACATTCTGCCGGCAAAGGTGCAGCATAGGAGGAACTGAGTTATACTCTGCGTTGGTAGCCTCCGACGTTAACATTCTGCCGGCAAAGGTGCAGCATTGGAGGAACTGAGTTATACTCTGCGTTGGTAGCCTCTGACGTTAGCATTCTGCCGGCAAAGGTGCAGCATTGGAGGAACTGAGTTATACTCTGCGTTGGTAGCCGGACGTTAAGGTGCAGCATTGGAGGAACTGAGTTATACTCAGCGTTAGTAGCCGGACGTTAAGTAGGCTTCTGTAGACATGACATGTTTTTCTATATCAATGGCGTCGCCATGGTTTCAAAGTTTCGAGACATGTTTAGGGACAAAGCCAAGTGCACGTGTTCCTCAACATGGAACCATATCAGGGATGGCTGACAATTACTAGGGAGAATGTCCTTGGTTCCCCGTGGTTGCGACACCCATGTTCCTAATGAAATATATAATTTCTTCTTTGCAACACTTGAGACTAGTGCGGTGATTGTATTACACAAAAACAATGTTTTACAGAAATACTGGTTAGTTTCTTTCGATCACTTTGCATTTGGGATATTTATCAGGATGGGGAGAGTGCGGTAAAATGACCCGAGAGGATAACACCTCTCTCAGGTGCAGCAACAAAGGTAACCTAGATGTTGTCGGATTAGAGCCCTTCCCTTTTATCTAGATATTGGAGTGAAAGGGTCATTTCACTATCTGTTTATACACAATATAGCCTTTTTTGACGTTTTTTCCTTTTTGTTTTGGTCCTGAACCCACAACCTAGTGATACAGTCCCGGATCAACAGACGGTTTTCTCCCGCCTAATGCCAGTCAGGATCGCGCCGAGGGATCTTTTACGTGCCACGCGGGACTGCTTTGCAGCCGCCCCGGGCCGTGCCAAGTTGGCAGCACGGGGCTTCCAATGGACTCCATGTGTTGCTGGAGTCGCGCCCTGCCAGACAACTTCACTGGGTTTAACCCGTTACTTTTTGGTTACAAGTCCAAGTATTATTCTCATATTTTATGCTCTAGACCACTGATAAAGTTGAATGTTATGTTTTGCTTGCTACTGTTAAATATGGGGAGTGTGTATTGTGTATGGGAAGGACACATGGTGTTTACTGTTTACTCATTATTCTCAGCTATGACGCGCCCTCACAAAATATTCGGGAATGAACAAATACGAATTTCCGTCTCATCAACGGAAATCTCCCCAGCCAAGTAAAACATTTTTTTTTTCATTAACACATCCGGTAGAAGCATTCCGTTCCTTATTGGAAGTGCCGCACACGACACAATGCCATCTGGTTAGGTCGGCTGGAGATGAGATCTGGCGACCGGTCCCATTCGAGAGACGAGTCAGTCAACTTGGCTCGTGCGTCAGCGGCTGGATTCAAAAGGCGGCTGCCAGCGCCGGCGCCGCAGCTGTTACTATGTATGGTCGGAACTCATTCATGCCCGGCTGCCGTGCATGGCTCTATATAAAGGTGTCTGGTCTGCTGTTCAGATGGCAGGAAATAACTCGCCCAGAATGACATTGGTTGCCCGCGGCATTCATTAGTTCACTTGCCATTGCTGCAAAGGCAGCTCAAAGTCGGGAGAAGTTGCTGGTTCCAGGTGCGACGAGCAAATTATTCACCGACATCAATTATTCGATGCCAAGTTTCGTTTGCCTCATGAATGTGTTTTACATTTCATTGCCTTCCAATGTGAAATATGTGTTTTATTTCTTTATTTAGTTATATCAATGATTTGTACATACATGATGGATGATACGGAATGAACAGGGAAAGTAGGTTTGATTATTAACCGATTTTAGGCATAGAAATAGAAGGCTGGTGCTTCGACTCCAGCAAGCACCAGCCTTCGACTCCAGCAACCAAGCACTGGCGCTCGCGTTTCTCTGTTTTCTATGCCAGCATCCCTTCAGCCAGTGGCTCTGAACGCTGTCAGACGCAATTTACAAGTATCGGTGTTCGTGGGATGCATTGCCTCCAGGCCGGTGACCGCGTCCCAGTGGTGGGGCTGGTGACCGCGTTCCAGTGGTGGGGCTGGTGACCGCGTTCCAGTGGTGGGGCTGG
>VOPJ01003407.1:0-10086 GCA_014673585.1 Semibalanus balanoides
AAAAGCAGATAATGGATAAGATGAGCCAATGCGTCGATATGTCAAATTTAAAGCTCTCAGTTATGTGGTTTGGATACGTATATGGTCGTTTCTTAATTCGCCGTCAAACATACGCTGGAGGAGAAAATAAGATGGACCTTAGTGTGTACCATAGCAACTGCGGGTCCCTGTACCTACCAGCGTGCCTGGATCCCGAAGTTTGATCTGGGATCCCAGTGGATCCCTTGGCATAAAATATTTTAGTATATGATATCTTTGTGGCCATCCCTCTACTTATGGTGTACCAGGATTTGGTGTCTCATGTGGATCCCGATCCCGGCACACAGAACACAGATATCCAGATCTCAGCTTGATCCTGGGTCCAGGCACATGTCTGGTCTCTATAATTTTTCATCCCTCGGTCCCTAATATGGTCCTATGTTTAAGTGCACGTGCAATTGTATTAAAAGAAACAGTTCACCTTTAAAAAAACGACAAAAATCTCAGAAATAATTTAGAGAAGCTAAAAATGAATGATCATGTTACTAGTAAGCCATACAAGTGCATATTCACGGGGTAAAAGCAAATTAAAATGTCAGTTATTTAGTACAAAACTCACAGCTTTTGCCTAAGAATATGATGCGATATCAGTTGGCTTTGAAGCACGCAATATGTCTTCATAACGTCATCGATTTAGTGAGAGATCGAGGCGTATACAAGACAGCACTTTCACAAGTACTTGTTGAAGATGTCGGAAAATACAACGCTCTAAGAACCAACATACATAGTACTTGCTTTAAGTAGGTATTCGTCACTATTATATTTCACTAATATTGTGTAGTGTCCGCCATCGTCGCTCACTGTGCGTGCTCTGGGGCGTCCGTCTGGATTCTGTGTCACAGGGTCATGCACGGTCTACAGACTACAGGTCACTGGCGCTCCGGTCTCACCAACCCGCTCCTATCACTCAGCGGTCGGGCGGCCAACAGGCGCGGATCCAGGATTTCAGTCAGGGGGGGGCACATAAAAAGTTGCGCTCTCCGGGCGCGCCCGCGACCCGACTCAGGGGAGGGCACCCTATCGCCCCCTGGATCCGCGCCTGGCCAATCAAACAGCGGCACGGGCGTGCTGCCTGGTACTATTGGTTCCAAAATAAGCGTCCCGCTGGGATGGAGGACACAACAGTTAAAGGGAATATACCGCCTTGGGAAGAGTATGTGCAATGATGGAGATAAGTGCCCAGATGAGTGGTACTCATCTACATCATTCCACATACTTTTCTCAAGACGGCATATTCCCTTTAACTGCTGTGCCGGCAAACCCAGCGGGACGCTTATTTTGGAACCAATAGTACGAGGCGTGTTCGGGGACAGATCAACAATGCGCACGGAAGCCTGGAACGTTCAGGCCAGGGCTGGACGCTGAACATACTTTACAGAATGTTGCTAAGAAAAACGTTTTTAGACGATTTAAACATCAAAATCACGATAAATATCTTATTAAGTTTATTTTTTGCAATCAAGGGAGTGCTGAAACAGTATGTTGCTGTCGAGCACTATCTTTTTCATTGCTTATCAAACACTTTTCTCAAGTCTTACGTCATCTGTGCGTCATAATCATACATCAAATCAGCCAAAATCAGACGATTGGCTATTGGAGATACCTGGTATCTCAGTCCCCGACTTTTAGGACTCAATAATAATTAATTAAGGGGTTTCTATGAGGACGTGAAAGCGTCTCAAGTCATTTTCGAGTATGGGGAACAGCTTGGTCATCTCAACTCAAACCCCATGCTAAAGGTGAACTGTTTCCTTTAAGTCCCCAGTAATTTTGACACTGTGACGTGACGCCATTGTTCACGATGGAAGTTTCGTGACACTGATGTTCACTGGCTGTCGTCTTGTGTTGAAGGGATGTCTAATTGGGACCAATGATGTATTCGGGGGAGGTGTTGCGAATTTGATGGCATTTTTCTTTAACCACGCGCACTGGAGAAGGGTATGCCAACTAACACCCACTGAGGGGGGGGGCACTTTTAGTGCCCCCCTGCAGACTCCGAACGTATGAGAAGCCTAGAACGTTCAGACTTATAGGGTAGGTAGGTGCTGTGATGATCTACATTCCTCTGAAATTTTTGGTGACCTGTTAGGCGTCAGTAATCTTAAAGGTCAAACGAGGTGATGAACGGTCAAATCGGGCCAAATGTTCACCTTTTGAGGCATTTTGAACCTCTGTGACTCAGGTCACACGTCAACTGCAATGGTTCTGAAATTCCGTTTTGGGGATGAAGATGCGACACTGGCTTACCAAATGAACGTTTGAATCGTCCCGAATCTGGACTGTTTGTTCCGAAGATATCGCCCTTCGCCGACCTCGATTCTTGGCCGCCATTTCTTGGAATTCAAATTCCATATAACTCAAAAATTTTACCGACCGATTCCGATTTTTTTTATTTACGTCAACGCATCCGCGATTTGTGTTGCCGTAAATGTCGCTAAAAAAAACTACCGCCTTGCGCCGCTTTTGTTTTTTTAGATATTTACGAAAAACATGCGGGGGGCCACAAAGATGTGCCCCCCTCCAGTGCGCGTGTTAATGGAAGCATAAGGAAGCTATAAATCCACTCAAAAGTCACGGGATCTGCTCAGGGTGTATGTATTTACATTTCGAATATCTTGGCGGATTTCTGATATCGGTGACCTAACGTACAGGGCACTTTCGTGACCTCTTTGCTATAAGTCAATGAGAAAATATACAAACGCTTCCTATTCAGATGATATGCAAATACTTGATCAGGCTAATTCGCTCAGGATCATGATAGGTATTTTAGCTAATTATTGATAATACTGGCGGATGCAGCGGGGGAGGGGAAGGCGGTCAAATAAGTGGTCATGCTCCCCAAACCGCCTGAAGTTGGAATAAAATTGACCCATTTTTGAAATAAAAGACAATCTAAGCAACTCTTTATAAGGAAGTTTGTTTTCAATCAGCTATCAATGCATAAGCAAGCGAAATCCGATGAGTTTGAATAATTTTGTGGGACTTTTTGGGATGTCTCCCCACCTCCCCAATCACATGTGGCCGAAATCCACCGTTATGGATCCGCCAATGCTTGATGATCCAGGTGCTCAGAAATTCCTGCAAGGCCAGCTGAGGTCATCTGAGGTCACAAGTTCTTTGTTGTTGTTGTCAATACCTCTTGATATAATAAAGATAGGGGCATGCGACTGGAACCATGGCGATTTGCTTGTTGCGACGCGTCTCCCATATATGACCGATGTGGCTCACCAAATGACCATTACCGAAGGTCAAATTTGGAACTTAACCCCATCCCGTCATCGTGAATATGGTTCGAAACTTCTTAACGAGACAAACACCAGGAGCGTTAAACCTGCAGAACAGAAACAGCAGGGCAGTCCCGCTAAAGAGCTCCGCTAAAGTTGGGAGGCGTGCCTGCATAGATCCCGTGCTTGTTCGGAATGCATGTGCGCGTTTTATGCAGGGCTACTGAGGGTTGCACAGCTGGCGGACCGGAATGTCATACGCAATACAAATATATTCCTCAATTGATAAACCTATTACCTATAAGTGTCTATCTTTACCTACTGGCCATATATACCTACGTTCAGTGTTAATCAACGATTCCATGCCTTCTCCTAGTTTGATCATGCGAAAACATGCCAAGTAAAAAACAAAGTATTTGTATATGTGCAACAGTATAACGTGGAACAATTCTAGGAACAGTAAAAGTAAGAGTGGTATAAGACGAACGGTAAAATATAATCAATGGAATCTTCAGAGCTATGGTCGGAGTCTGCAGACTGAAATCATTACATGGAATCATGCCTACCCTACCTAGTACCTACCCTACAACAGCTTACCCCGATTTGGACAGGCTGTGTCACTGTGTGAAATCCCACCCCTCCCCCGAAAATAAAGTAAAGTAAATATTGTTTAAAGGGACACTGTCCGTTCAAAGTAAAATTTGATATGTTATAGAACAACCGGATTTGATAAGCACCATTAAGTCCGTTTTTTTATTCGCGCCCAGTGGCCCAATATCATCGTTCAAAGTTCAGTTTTCTTCCAGCCAATGACCTTGACGAATACGCCACCACTACGTACCAAAATCAATTAATTGCAGCCTTGTGCAACTATGGAAATTAGTGATTTTTTTTTGCTGAAACATTCTTTCGAATACACTATTTCATGTCTTATTATGCCTGATTTAAGCTCAATAATAGGCATGAAGGAAAGATTTGTTACGATGAAAGAAAGATTTGCCCAGAAAGGTTTTTTGACTTTTACGAAGGGACTTTGATTTCCCAGCATTAATGAAGTTTTTCCCAACCGAGGTTTTTCTGATGATTGGTCCTCCGATTCCGGACGCGATACAAATGGAAAAGAGTGTCCCGCCGTGTTACGTTTTCCATGGCCAACCAACTCAAAAATGCGGCAGATGTGCTAGACGTTTAAATGCAGTTAAAAGGATTATACGGGTTTCCGTCCTGACAAGGCAAAATGCACTCTTTTGCAGTTGTATGTGCTTTAAAACACGTTTAAGACATATGAGAAGTGACCCGTTGCCTCATTTTAATTTCCATTACTTTCAGGCAATTCATCAGCGCTTTAAAGGGAATATCAGCACCTGGGAAACAGTATTAGAATGATTGGAGAAGAATGCCCTGATTACGGTTCCTTAAGGCAGTTCATTTTTGCGAGAAAAGTCAGAATTTGTTGTAATTTGAAAAAAATCAGTAATACTTGTTTCACCATGCTAGCACGTCAACCACACCAATTCTGCCGTCACCAAAGCGAGGTTGTGTCGTCCACAACGGAGGCATCGAACGGCACCAAACTTTGCCCCGGCCCAGTGACAAGCTTCGCCTGTGCCGGCACCGCACGATGGGATGCACCGGTTAAGGCCGTTATGGAAACGCGCGACTGGCTGGGATCGACCGGCGCTCGCTTCGCGCCAGGCTAGGGACGTGGGGGGGCACGCTTTACGTGAACCACTAGTGTGCCGAGCGCGCTTGACCGACCGTCGGCGTGCGGTCGGGGCGGACCGTAAGGTTAAACTGAAATTACTGGGCGGCACGGTCTTCATAAAAGCGAAGTTTGCCATCGCAATCACAGTGGAAGTAACTACTGATTGACCGTATTGCGCGAAACGTCACGGATTTGTGACGTTGAAATATGACCACATATGACCAACGGTTTTTGCGTTTGAAACTCAGCAACTAAGGTCGGCTTGCGAGGAAAGATTTCGCGATTTTGGGGGTTTCTCAGCACACCCGACCAATCTGGCTACTCAGTTAAAAACTAATGTAAAGGCTCTATATTCCCTTTTTAAACTTTGACTTTTCTCAAGACTTGTATCTGATAATGACCGTACTTATCGGGAATTACTGTCCACCACTTTTTAATATCTCTATCCTTTGGTTCCGGTGGTTCGGGCGTAGCAGAGACGGCTGTCTAATACCTCGCAAGTACTTGCAAAAAGTACGCGGGGGCACTCACCGCAGACTTTGAAAACGTCCTTACGTTAAAAGAGATGCAATTTTCCAGAAAAAAATGTTGGTAACCGTTGGGCCTTCTACCACCTTGATAAGTACGTTTTACTATGTAACTCAATTATTTTGGGAAAAACCCGTATAATCCCTTTAACAGGAACCACAATGTATAAGCGCATCGGCGTCTCATCCATTGCAATACGTCAGCAGACGGTTGGTCAGTTGATATCCCTTCTCCGTGATTACAGTTAATTTTAGCAAACGCTTCCATATACGTAGTGTTGTGCATAAATCGTAAACAGTTTTTAGATTCTTATAAGTATTTTTTTTTTGCGCTGCTTGGATAAGCGTTTGATGGCGATTGAAAATCATAAGTGGTCCTTAGGCCTTGTTTAAGCCTGTTTTTGCGATATCATCCGGAAGAGGGCAGTGTCCCTTCTAAAGGGACACTGTCCACTCAAAGCTAAAATTTAAATATGTTAAAGAACAGCCGAAATTTGATAAGCACCATGAAGTCCGTTTTTTTTTTAATTCGCGCCCAGTCGCCCAATATCGGCGTTCAAAGTTCAGTTTGCTTCCATCCAATGCGGTTGTCGAGTCCGCCACCACTACTTACTTTAAATGATAGGCATGAAGGAAAGTTAATGTAAAGAAGGAAAGTTAATGCAAAGAAAGTTTTTTTAACTTTCACGTAGGGATTTTGATTTCTCAGCATTGATGAAGTCTTTCCCGACCGAGGTTTTTCTTATGATTGGTCCTCTGATTCCGGAGAACCAACGAATATGGCAACGACTCAAATGCGGCAGAAGCGGTAGATTCAGCTAACAGGAACCACAATGTATAAGCGCATCGGCGTCTCATCCAATTTGCAATGAGCGTCAGCTGACGGATATTGGTCAGTTTTTCAATTGACTATCCCTTCTCTGTGATTACAGTTAACTTGAGCAAACGCTTCCATGTACGTAGTGGTTGTATAAATCGTTAAACAGTTTTTAAGAGATTCTAAACAGTAATTGAAATTAATTATTGTTTTTGTTATTTGCGCATTTTGGATAAAGAGGTTTAATGGATTAAAAATTCATAAGTGGTCCCTAGCTCTTGTTTTAAGCCTGTTCTTGCGATATCATCCGGAAGAGGGCAGTGTCCCTTTAACCCTTTACAAGCGACCACTTGCCACCTTAACATTATCATTTGAGTTTGAGGATAGCCATTTTGGCTGCCTTGGCATTGAAATTATGTATGGCAGTAGCAAAACAACCACACTTTTGGTCTAAAAATATTAAATCAAAGGTTGATTTCGAATCTTGTAACATCGCCATCCCCCAATGTATTTGAACATGGGGCCGTGAGCGATTGTTCGTAGTCTCTCTTTGTAAATGTTTATTACAGTCGACTTGTTTTACCTTTGGCCATACATTAGCCATACACTAGTCATACTTAATGGCAGTGTGAGGTTATATTTTCCCAAAAAAAATCCTTCATATTGGACGTCATCAGCCCAAATATTGAACACATTTTTCATGAAATTGAGCAATTTTGTGAGAAACAAATGTCATAATCGTGTTCAGCAGCAATTACTTCATATTTTGCACCACAAACGGCGTACATTTGATATTTTTGGAAGGTAGCAGTGTCCCTTTAAGCGGGGAAAAAGTGGGGAGAAGCGTTTTTGATGACAACCACATTCCACAGACACCTACGAACTTACTTATATTTAAACCTCGGCTTCGCCTCGTGCAATAATACATGCTTCGGTCTTCAACCTCGGGCTACTGTGACGTCACACCAGGCAATAGTTTTGACATTGACCGCTAACCCATGCAGTATTCGTATATTAATTTTGACTTTTGTCGGATGTTATTCATTAATGTAATTCACCAATGCAAAAAAACATTTACAAACACATTACGTTCTCACTAACTCGGATTACGGTAAGCCTGCCTATTTCACAGGGAATCATCATAATGTGCTTGTTTCAGGCCATTGCCTCTAAATCTCTCTTTATCGTTAAGTACATCTTATGCTCTTAATTTCTGAACAGGAAATGATGGCGTAATTTGGTTTGAAATCGGTCAAGAAGAGATGTGCGTTAGTCATGCCGTAGCTCACTGGCGGATCCAGGGGGAGGCAGCTGGGGCAAATGCCTCCTCCCTACAGGAACAGGGGGCATTCAATACAAGTATGTCCCTCACGTGCGTTCCTGCAGTGGCTGTAAGAAGTGATAATTAGGAGAGAAAAAACTCACCTCCCTTCCCGCTCAACGATTAGTTCACGCAGACGACCCGACAACAGCCCCCCTCAACAACTTTTCACTGACGAAGCGGAGCGAATGCCTCCCCCCACTCGAACCCTAGATCCGCCTGTGCCGAAGCTTCGTTACTCTTACCCAAACATTATTGCAAGAGGATACGCTACAGGAAAGGAAAACCACAGGTGTATCAAAGCTGTATTGAAGGAATGCATAAACAGCCATGTTGAAACCAATCAACGCATTTTGCGGATTAATGTCGGTGCAAACAGCGCTAATCTATGAAAGGCGTGCAACATCGCTGCTAGGCTGGAATGATATCGTGAGTGTGTGCGCCTCATGTGCGTGTGTGGCTCGGCAGCCTCGTATATAAAGAGGTTGGTCAGGCATCAGGGCGCAGAGCGGCATCGGATAACGTTGAGGGTTCCTCGCCTCGTGTGTGCCTCCGCGATAGTTCTATAGGATCACCGAGGACGCTTCTGAGTTCTGAGCATGCAGTCTGTCGTTCTGCTGCTGCTGCCACTAGCGCTGGTATCTGCCCAGCTCCAGAGGCAGTACCAGAGGCGAACGACTAGTCCGATACGAGACTGGCGCAAATGGCCAGTCAACAACTCTCCATTCACAGGAAGTAAGTTGTGGTATGTAGAAGTTACGACATTGTACAGGGATGTAGGTAAAATATGTAGCATGGTAATAGTAGGCTTATTTCTACACATGTATTGTGTTTGAATTTTAACCATGTCTAAATCGCTTTCAGATTTTAGTCAGAAGCGTAATTATGCAATAGCATAAAGCTTCATGATAATTGAGGGTTGTTCACCTTACGTCTGCCTTATTTTCAGCTTGCAACAAGAAGTGCTCTACCAACACCAGGTGTGAAGTGCAAGAGTGCAACGTTTGTGTTACAGGTAAATAATCTGCTCCAGTGTGTCAGATGAAATGTGAACATTTGAACCCAGCACAAACGTGAACGTGCAATACCTAAATGCCTCAGAGTAACTGATTATCAATGGGTTTGAATAAGTACATTCTGTTTAATTGGGAAATAGCATGCTCTGTGTGATAAATAAAGTAGGATGAAAGTGCAAAATGTCTGACAGAAATGTGCTATTCATCTCCCATAGTTCCACTATTGGCAACCTTAATGGAGGAAAGGGCTGAGTCAATCTTCCCTTTACAAAATATCATGAATGAAGATCAGCATGGCAGGGAATAGGGATAGAGGACGATATGACAAGCATAACTTTTTTATCTTATTATCGATTATAAGTTAAATATGTTCTTGCAACAGTTGCATTCTCTGTGTATTTGTGTATTCAGGATGGAACAACCACAGGCCCGGGGCCCAGTTACGGCTGAAGTCAAATATCTGGTCTTTTCACAGTGGCACCAACATGCAAGACTATCAAGTGTGAAGACAATCAGAAGTGTGAGGACCGGCCCACGGGCCCCGTGTGCCTGCCACGTAAGTTACTGGTATTACAAACGAGTGCTTCGCGGTTGCTCGTAATAACATTTGTGCGAGAAGCGCTTGCTCGTGTTCTTCCGTGGCGAATGTAAAAATATTAATATTTTTTTCATCGGGGTCCGCTATCGCCATTTCCCGGAGACTATGGTGCCGGGGAGGAGGGGAGGGGCCTGGGGTTGACACCCCTTGGGGATTCCCTCCTCTCGGAGCCTAGGGATTTGATCCGGGCAGCTACCTCCCGGAACCGGCACCACCGGGAATTGAACCCGGGGCCTGCTCATGAGCGGTCCGACCCGTGGCGACGCTTTAGAGAAGCTCATATCTTTGCAACCGCAAGCCCGATACGCATCCCAAGTCCTACGTCACAGGCGTAAACAACTGACGACGTAATGTTAAATACCATAGGCCGTAAGTTGTTCCTCAATTCATCGGAAAACGGCTGAGAACTCAGCTATGTGAGATACATCAGGATAACTAGACAACAGGGTACGGTCATATGGCAGCAGCTGTAAATCGGCATATCTGGCGCTTTTGAGACATGCAGTATATTACTCTTGCTGTCCTTTTTTTATTCAAATGACGTCATATTACATTAAGTATGTTATAATTATTATTTTAAATTAATTTGTTTAAATATGGTCCAAGCTAAATACATCAATAAATTGTTAATTTAATAATTGTGGTCATTTAAGGTATAAATTACAAACGTTTTTTCTTCATTAAATGACGTCATTTAGTGCACTAATCAGCGAAAGCATGAATTTGAAACGTTCTAAAAATCGCGAATTGGGATTTTCAAAATAACTTTTGATATATAACATTGATCCACTTCAATTTATACATGCTACACCAGAACAAAATATGACATTATCTCAGAT
>VOPJ01003408.1:0-10086 GCA_014673585.1 Semibalanus balanoides
GTTATGCAGTACCCGGTCGTTTGACCTCGAATTTGACCTCCAATGTCAAGGGTCTCGGTTCCGGTTATGGTCACGGACGTTAGATATGAGCTTTGTCTATTATCTGAGGCTACTTTGGAAAGGATCCGACAATAAATTAGGGACGTTATGTGGTATCCAGGCCAGTGTTGTTGGCACTATTTGAAATATAACTATTTGAAATACTATTAGAAATATACAATACTATTTTATTTTCTATTTCATATTGGTCATCTAAGAATGATTTAATTTTATATTAGAAATGCCGATTTTTAGACTATTTTATATTTGCAAATAGTCGAAAAAGTTTCATGTTTTCAACCCTGTTGTCTCTCCTGTTGACATTTCCACTCCGTTCGTGACTGGGATTCTCAGAGCTGCCACAGCAGAGATAGAGCAGGCGTCGGAACCCGATTCGTCATGGTCCTGACTGCATGACTACATGGATATGGAGCAGCTCCGCTTTTCCACCCACCATTTCACCAATATTTTAGTGTTTCAGTTCCAGTTGGCTAAGTTGATGTAAGCTGCGGCACGCGCCATGCTATGTGTGGTCAGAAGGCAAGGGGCCGCCAGCCAGCGATTTTTGCGACGGGGGGGGGGGGGCAACACCGAACTTGACCGAAGTGGGACCTAACATTGGCTGATGCCCCCCAAAAAAACAATGTTTAGTTATAGAGGCCTGTATAAGACCCCATCAGTTTGAAAGGGTGGCCCCTCAAACCGACGAGGGCCCCTCAGACCGTCAGAACCCAAACCCTAAAACCACAGAGGGCCCCTCAGACCGACAGAGGGCTCCTTAAATGACAGAGCGCCCTCATGCCAAACACAAGGGGCCCCATCAAGAGGTCAACCGATTACCGAGTGGGCCCCTTGGTCAGACCGGCAGAGGGCCCCACCGCCCCACGCGTCCACGAGACGATGGGCCCCTTTCAGACCCGAGATGGGCCCCTCTCAACCACGACGGGGGGGGGTGGCATTTGCCCCAAATCCCCCCCCCCTGGCTGCGCCCCTGGTCAGAAGTACTTGATCGCCAGTGGGCTTGTAAATGCGGAGCTGCGGAAACACGGCCCCTAAAAACAAGTTCTTATTCCGCGCTTGACCGGGGGCAAAAATTGTCCCCCTGACGAGTTTTCACGATAGCTCACAACACAATTGCGCTATGAACGTGAAACTTTCAGTGCCTTCTACCACATCAATTTAACATATTCTGAGAAAACAAAACAAATTGTAGTTATTTTTAAGATATAACAAATTTTGTGACGTCACTACACACAAGTTTGACGATAAAATCAGCCAAACATAAACAGGCCGTACTAAGACCAAATTGACCAAAATGCGTCTAAAAAGCAAACTAAAAACATCGAAAGTAGGTACTAGAAAATGTCATGGCCTACAAAATGGCTTTCTCGAATTTGATAAAATTGTGTTTTTTATCCCCAAATATTTATTTTTGGGGGGAAATGGCCACGAAATCAAAAATTTCAAAGATATTTAAAAACTGGAGCATATGTTAGAAAACCAAAGAAGGAAAATACCCAAACCAAATTTCAAAGCAATATCTTTAGTATTGACTATTGGGTGAGTAAAGCTCCCTAAGCATGGTAACTGATGACGTAATATTTTGAAATGTTTTTTTTTTCTTCTTTTTTTTTGACAAGATAAAGACAAATGATTGTCGGCTATGTAGTTCAAAGCTAAAACTAGTGCATGACCATTGACCATGCCTTTTTTGTTTAGATTTACCAATTAAATTTTTACCTCATTTGAGCTAAATTTGAACTCAGCTTGGCACTAACGTCATTTAAATGAGCTCAGATGGTACATTACACTATCGATTTCTACGTTTAAAACAGCCCATAAAACATGTGTCGCATTACTTTTGAAAATATATTTTGGATAGTGACCCTTTGTGACCTGGCCTCGACCTTGACCTTTGCCAAAACATATCCTTTTTGCTCATGCAAGATATGTATTTAAATACCTTTGGGAGCACTTTGGGTAATCATGGTCGCAATCAAAGGCTCCGGATGGAAGTATGGTCCATAAACTCAAATATCTCGATTTTGACCTTTTACCCGACCTTGACATGATACGTGAACTCAATTAAAAAACTTCGAGTATGCTTTAGATGCGTCTCAACGAGAGCCTTACAACACTACCTTTTGCGTCTCGCTACGATCATCGGTTCAGAAGATACGGGGGCATATTTATCCCCCGGTCAATGGTGTTCGCATCGGATAAGATCCCGGTCAAGCGCGGGTTAACCCGGCATTGACTGCGGGGGGAGGGCGTTTAACGCCCCTGACGTTTTTTCGTTATAATTCGAAAGCAATTACCCCTATCAACGTGAAATGTAAAGGGACTCTGCAGGCATTTAGAGGGCCCTGCCGACCTGTAGAGAGCCCTCTTCCAGCATTTAAGGGCCCTGTCAATCTGCAGAGTGTCCCAGCCAATCTGCATTGACAGAGTGATCTACAGATCGGCAGGGCTCTCTACAAGCCGACAGAGGGCCCTCTAAAGGCTGGCAGAGGGCCCTCTTCAACCGACAGGGGCCCTCTAAATGCCAGCAGAGGGCCCTCTACAGATCGACAGAACCCTGGAAAGGCCAGAAGAGGGCCCTTTACAGATTGGCTGGGACACCCTGCAGATCGACAGGGCCCCTAAATGCTGGAAGAGGGTCCCCTACAGGTCAGCTGGGCCCTCTATATGCCGACAGAGGCCCTCTACAGATTGGCAGGGTGATCTACAGATCGGCAGGGCCCTTTGCAATCCGACCGAGGGGCCTCTAAAGGGTGGCAGAAGGCCCTCTACAACCGGCAGGGGCCCTCCAAATACCGACAAGGGTCTTCTTATTTATAAATACCAGCAGGGGGCCATCTGCAGATCGGCAGGGCCCTGCAAAAGCTGGTAGAGGGCCCTCTCTACATTGGCTGAGGCCCTTGGGTGCGTATTGAAAAATGTGTGCCTTAAACAGACAAGTGAATGCTGTTATTTAATCGTGTTGCAGCTTTGTCAGGTTTGCCGGCGTCCTTTTAAGCCACGTAAGGCGTTTTGCGTGCACCTGACACCATAAAAACACTAGGGTCTTCGGCCCAGGGGGCCCTGGCCTGGTCCCCAGAGGGGCCCTGGCCTGGTCGCCAGAGGGGCCCTGGCTTGGTCGCCAGAGGGGCCCGCCTGGCCTCCAGGGGGGCCATGGTCCCCTTGGCCCCCCTTGGCTACGCCCTTGGGCTAATGTATATGAAAAGCTAACTTCATTTCATTTTGTTATCATGCCGAGAAGTGCAACCAGGAAAAAGGGTTACCTGAGGCTTGGCTCCACTCACGGGCTGATTTTAATACAAAAAAATCGTTTTCCACGAGCTAAAGTGTAAATTTTCACGCCGCTTCGCGGCGTCACATTAGTGGCCATCGTTATAACGAAGCCATCGTCATCGTTTTCAGTTCGTCGTAACGCTGAATTGAATGCATGCCATTTTTAGCTTATTATCCTCTTACAAGGCCCACCGCCTGAATATTTTTTTTATCAGCACAGCAAAAATTTCGCGCGCCTTTGCGCGCAAAAAAAAACAAGTAGTACCTATCATGAAAATCAGCATTAACATGATGCAAGGGGCTTAACCCTCGCCCGGGTAGGACAAATTTACTGCGTGTCCAGGTGTGGGGGGGGGTTACGACCCCTTTGGTGTTTTGCCTCTAACTGAGTTAGAGCTTTGGTTAAAAAACGAGCATGTTGCTTGTGACGAGAGGAAGCCATTGCCATATGATTTAAAGGTCCTGGGTCAATAGGTGACCTCTTATGTCATGGCAAATACCAAAATGTCACAAATCGTAAATGTGTGAAAATAAGATACTGATCGAGCCACAATAGCAAAAGAATATATTAGTATGCTAAACCCGCGCTTGCACGGGGGGGCAAATTATTGCCCCCTCCATTTATTCACGATACTATCACGACCATTTGAGATATAAAACTGAAATTTCAGTATCTTCCTAACATCCACTTTTAACATCGTCAGAAAATTTGGCAAGTTTTCAGATTTTGGGGGTTAGATATACACCGTTTTGTGACGTCACATTTTGAATTTAGCGACAAAATCACACAAGTTTTAAGCTGCTGTAACATGTTCACATTTTGAGATAAGCTAAACCCCAAAAATGAAGATAGCAAATTGCATGTAGAATAATACTACTATTTAAAAAAATGATTTTTACAATTTTTCATGTTTTTTACCCCAATTTTGTATTTTCCTTTTTGTGTCACGTCAAAAACCGTAACATTTGTGAAAGAGTGTTGTGTAAGCAACATACAAACCAAATTTCAAATGAATATCACCATTTTTGACTTAGTGATAGCTTTTCAAGCACAACGAACTATGCTTGAATTTAGCAATAAAATCACAAAAACTTTTAAAAGCTGTGAAAAGATAAAATTAAAATATGAAGCTGGAATTAAAATCAAGACACATATTAATGATCTAAAACAAAAACAAAAAAATCAAAAAATTTTGACCTAAATTTTTTGTAAAAAAATATATCTCATATATGTTTTCCGATTTGTTTTGATTTTGGGGTTGCGGTTGCGAAAATATAAAAAGTATATATTTATGTGAAAGAAAAGTGTTACAACAATATTAAAGCCAAGTTTCAAATAAAGAGCACAATTTGTACTAAGAAAACCTAAAAAATGATAACTGATGACGTTTTATTTTGAAGTTGCATTTTTTTGCTTATTTTGACAAGATAAAGACAAATAATTGTCAGTAGTATATTTCTGAGAACAAACTGGTCCAAAAACATGCGTTTTTTGTAAAGATTTATCAATTAAAACATTTGACCTCATTTGACCTGAATTTGACCTCAGCTTGACACTTAATTCATGTAAATGTGCTCCGATGGTGCCTTGATTATCACTATCGAATCATACGTAAAAAACAGCCCATAAAACATGTGTCGCATGACTTTCAAAAATATGTTTCGGACAGTGACCTTTTGTGACCTGATCTTGACCTTGACCTTTCCCAAAAATCGCCTTTTTGCTTATGTGGGATGTGTGTAATACCTTTGGGTGGCACTTAAGTTGATCACGGTTGCAATCAAAGGCTCTGAATGGAAAGTATGGTCCATAAACTAAAATGTCTCGATTTTGACCTTTGTCCTGACCTTGACCTAATATGCGACCTTGATTCAAAAATGTTCGAGAATGCTTAAGATGCGTATCGACAAGAGCTTTCGAACGCCGCCATTGCACGTCCTCGCTACGATCATCGGTTCCTGAGATAACGAGGGGGCAATATTTGCCCCCTCCCCCGGTCAATGGCGTTCGGATAAGACCCGGTCAAGCGCGGGTTAACCCAGCATTGACTGGGGTCGGATCTGAACACCATTGAATGTGGGGGGGGGGGGCGTTAAACTCCCCCTGGTTTTCTTCCAAACCAATGATCAGGGACTATCATAGGCTGGGTGCACTCATGGGTGCCCACTCAATTCTTCCGATTGTCTGGGTTGGGTATGCATTTTTTGTCTTTTCATGGGTACTGGCCGGGCATGGGTGTGGGCAATTTGAGAACAATGTGGCTACGCTTTTTTTCTTGACAACCAGATGTTTAACAAGGTAAAGTATATATATCTATTTTTAAATTGATTTATAGGCACTAAACAATATATTTTGGCAATTAATATTACAACAATAAATTTGGTAAGTAATAGAGCAGTAAGATTTTTAAATCATGTTCTTCTTTTTTGAATCCTAGTTCTGATCCAATATGATAATGTTGACCGCAAAGTGTTCGTATGTCCAACTAGTAAAGACGCCTTAGAACGGGCGAAGGAACGAGCGAGTCCGAATAAATCCCGGCGTCAATTTATTACTCCGTACCAACGGAGGTTCGTCTTTGTGCAAAGCAATGCTTTTGAATTAATTTTCGCTATGTGTTGTTTTGCCGTCGGCAAATAGTCCGAACTAAATCGATACTTTGACTAAATAGGTTTGTAGGCGTTATTTTTAAATTGCAATTATAAGCTTCAATGTTTGTAGTCAAAATTACTTGGGTGGGTATTAAGAATGGATTGATTGCGCTTTACAGTGCATCATTTTATCGTCTAGCACCCTTTGGTTTTGAAACTACGGCGGTGTAATGAAGGAAATGTTATGAATCGTCAATAAAAATATTACAAGGCAGAATTTAACAGCGAAATACTGCATTAAAACCTTAATTTTTGCATGCATTTTAAGAGCCGGTACATTGGTCTACAGATTGGTGTTGGTTTCATCGCTTCACGTCCCATAGGTGC
This sequence comes from Semibalanus balanoides, assembly GCA_014673585.1. Classification (NCBI taxonomy): domain Eukaryota; kingdom Metazoa; phylum Arthropoda; class Thecostraca; order Balanomorpha; family Balanidae; genus Semibalanus; species Semibalanus balanoides. Next base: position 6,313 of record VOPJ01003408.1, read on the forward strand.
TGAGCACTGATTTAAATGTTGAAGACGTATAAAACTAATAAAATTTTGCGCTTGTATAGCCAGTAACTTTGCACGGTACCACGCGCCGCTGATCGGACACAGTGCAACGCCGGACGATCGTTTTCTTTACGCATCTGTGTTTGACCCGTGTCTTTGCGACTTTTGGTTGCGAGATATAGGTCGGTATTGCTAACATGTTTTGCAGGTAATTTTTCGTGGACGGAACAGGGGTGCACGTGCGCACGTGCAGTGTGACCCAGAGTTCGACCTGTGGCAACATTGCCAGTGTGTGGTCCTCCAAGCCTCACACCAAGTTTTAGCTTTATAGGTCAGCCCGTTCTCCAGCTACAGCAGGATAATACTGTTCTGACACCCCTGACGCGTCACGTGTCACGCGCCATGCTGGACTCATCACATGATAAAAACATGTTCCAATAATCATAATGGTCAGTTGCATGGGGCTATAGATGGCGAACGCTTGTCAAATCGGATGAGTTGTTCAAAAGATATAAGGCTTCTGACCAGCGTCGCGGTCTTGCCGGGCCCGACCGGGCCCGGCCGGGTCGGCCGCTTATATGTCATAAAAATCCTATTCAAATGAGGAATCGCTTCTCGCTTGCGCTCGCTCGTAATGAGGACCTCGCTTCGCGCTTTGCGCTCGCTCCGTAATCAACAGCAACAACACAGGTGCCTGATATTATTTCTCGTTAATAGTATGAAAGTCAACATGCTAGGATAATGGTTTCATTTTTTTAATAATTATCTGCCTTATCTGAATGTGGCCCCAATGGGCATGGGTATCAATATCAGGAATTTTAATGGGTCTGGTCTGGGTCTGGGCTTGGTGTTCATGGGCTTCGGCTGGGCTGGGCTTGGGGTTTGGGCACCCATGATAGTCTCTGCCAATGATCCCAGCGACACGCACAATGCGGCATTCTAAAGAGCTCAATGAGAAGAATCTAAGGCATCTTCGAAAATATAAAATTGGGGTCACATGTCAGGTTACGGCCAGGTCAAAGGTTAGAATATATTAATTTTCGTGCATGAGCCATCCTTTCCATCCGAAGCCTTCGATTGCGACCATAATCACCAAAAGTGCTCTTAAACGTATGATACACATCCCGCAAAATCGAAAGTGAGATTATTGGCAAAGATCAAAGGTCAATGTCAGGTCTCAAAAGGTCACTATAAGCAAAATATGAACGAAAGTTATGCAACACATGTTTTATGGATCATTTTACGCAGGGGTGTGATTTTATATCTCTTTGTGGGTGCCCGAGCACCCACAACCCTGATTTGGGCACCCACAATCCGGCCTGAGCACCCACAATAAATAATTGCGTCCCAATGGACCGCATGTGCGCCTTTTGGGCACCCGTTGACAGTGGCGTACTGGTATCAGGCCATGCAGGTGATGACCAGGTCAATTGGACTCAAGGCAGCTTTCCGATCAGTGACGGGGCCCCTCCGGCTAGTGACGGCACCCCTCCGACTGGTGACTGCCACTCTCCGGCCCATGACGGCGCCCCTCTGGCCAGTGACGGCGCCCTTCCGACTAATGACGGCGCCCCTCTGGCTAGTGACGGCGCCCCTCCGGCCAGTGACGGCGCCCTTCCGACTAATAACGGCGCCCCTCCGGCTAGTGACGGCGCCCCTCCGACTGGTGATTGCCACTCTCCGGCCCGTGACAGCGCCCCTCCGGCCAGTGACGGCGCCCCTCCGGCTAGTGACGGCGCCCCTCCGGCTAATGACGGGGCTCCTCCGGCTAGGAACGGCGCCCGTCCGGCTAGTGGCGGCGCCCCTCCGGCCAGGGGTGTAATTTGATACCTCATTGTGGTGCCCGGGCACCCACAATCCTGATTTGTGCACCTGCACCCACAATCTGGCCTGTGCGCCCACAATAAATATTGCGCTCTAATGGACCACATGGGCGCTCTTTTGGGTGCCCTGTAACCTGTTAACAGTGGCGTACCGAGTATCAGGTAATGCAGGTAATGCCCAGATCCTTCAGAACCAGGGCGCTCCTCTGGGCAGTGGCGGCGCCCCTCCGGCTAATGACGGCGCCCCTCCGGCTAGTGACGGCGCCCCTCCGGCTATATATACTATCAGATATATCAAGTCTCTGATATCTGATATTACTAATATTACCAAAACTGGCAAATGGTGGGTTATTCGACACCCCGAATACGTGTACCGCGAATCTTGGCGGCGCTTGCACGTCGCAGCTTTTTCCCACTATTCCCGGAAAGTGCAAGAGGGGAAGGTCAAAATGACGCCCACTCACGCAGGGCGAGGGTTAATTATAAATGAAGTTGTGCTATTACGAGGCTACCAGCAATGCCGCCAGCGATGGGAATGGCGCCCCTCTAACGAAACATAGGAAAACAAAGGTTGAATACAGATATATAAATTTATCACCAAAAGCGTCCTTTCGCTGTCAAAGTGACCAAAATCCGGAGAGAAAACATGTTTTGAAGAAGAAAAAGATAAGTGCGCCCTTTAGGCCTTTGGCGCCCACTCTAAGTCTTGGCGCTTTAGGGTCTGGGCACCCACAATCATTTTGTAAAATTACACACTCGATTTATTACGCATGAAAGCGATAGTGATACTTCATTTTAACAAGACAAACTTCATGTTATATGAAGTACAAGGTCAAGTTAAGGTCAATGTAAGGTATTTTTCATTTATAAACATTAAAAAGAAAGACTTGTTTCTAGACCAGTTTTGTCTCCGGAATACAGTGCTGTCTTTTATTTTTCTTTATCTTGTCGAGAAAAACCGAAAAACACCATTTCAAGTTATGACGTCATAAGTTACCAGCACTGTAAATACGTTCACTCAGTCAACAATAAACATATAATTTTGAAATTTGGTAGTTAAGTTGTTTGTGTATAGTTCTATGACATATCTTTCGGTTTTTAAATAATTTTAAAAGTTTAATTTTATAGTCATTAAAAAATTGGGGTAAGAACCCGAAATTTTCAAATCCGAGATTGCCATTTTGTAGCCCTTATTATTGGTAATCTTTATCAGTTTTTGGATTTCATGTTTTTATTATTTTTTTGTACGATCTGTTAAAACTTAAAGTTGAGCTGATTTATGTGTAAAAACCGCTTGTAGTGACGTCACTAAATTCGCTATATCCTAAAAAGATATCACCAATATTTATTCATTTTGGCCCAGAACACGTGAAATTGATGCAGTACCCGAAGTTTCACGTTGATAGCGATAATCGTTTTGAAGTTATGACAAAAAAACGGCAGGGGCCTTAAACGCCCCCTCCCAGTAAATGCCGGGTGCCATAATTGAAATCAACGTCACAAAATGACCTAAGAACTGTCAAACTCCAAAAAGGTCATTTCAGGCCATCTAAGGTCAGTGACCTCGGTTGACCTTTGGAAGCGCATGACCCCAGTGCCACATATAGTTATGTCAAATGACTCCAATATTTGAAATCAGCGTCCAAAACTGTTCTAGCGGGCAAAAGCAAAAAAGGTAATCTGAGGTCATCGGAGGTCAGTGACCTCGGTTGACAGAAGAAAGGTCAGTCGAGGTCACAGTCGCAAAAGAAGACACACCTGTCACCTGGAAACACCTTTGCATTTGCTCCTGAACGTCAAACACTCGGAAACAGCACATGTAACAGGGATCGATACTACGGGACGCCAGTATCGCCTGACATGACCTTGAGAAACAGGTCAAGGTCATGTCCGTGAAGTTAGCCAACAGCCAACACAACAGAAATTTGCAACGTCAATATTTTTTGTCCAAAAT
>VOPJ01003409.1:0-10085 GCA_014673585.1 Semibalanus balanoides
ATATTTCTGAAAAAATGATAGCTAGGAATGATAATAAAAAACGAAAGCCCTTGAAAATTTCCATCGCCAAAATGACCTCAGATTTTGGATAATGTCAATAGTTTAGGCTCCAGAGCTCATCAAGGGTCAAAAAGCTATGTTTGGCATAACTATTTTTCGTGAATAACATTTTACCTTATAAAGATAGGGAAATAAAAGTGACGGCATCGTATTTGTCCCGTTAAGGCGCTTTGAAAATGTATATGGTGATAGGTCAACTTATAAATTTGACCTCTAGTCAAAGTCATTTAATGACCCAGGTAGGTCATGTTGCATATGGGGCGACGCGGCTCGACGAGACAAACGTTTAGGTGTCATCCGATCGTCTATATCTGTATTATATCAAGAGTTATTGGCAAAGCAATGCTGATGACATCAGATGACCTTGTGGAGATCACTAAGTAACAATTGCACCTAAGTCATCAATAATGAGGTAAAATAACATGATTATAAGATAGTTGGTTTCATGCAAATTCTTCTGAACAGGAAACAATTGTATATTGTCGGCCGTTCACTTATACTGGGGAGGTCAGGATGTATTGTTGGCCGTTCACTTTTAATGGGCAGGTCAGGACATTTACCTGACTAGGTCACCGATACGACAAATCCCAGATATGCAAATTATAGGTACTGATAACCTTATGAAATCCTGCAAGCTTGAAATATTTCGAGAGAAAAAAGACTGTGGCTTTGGCACGACAACAAACATTTTTTGAGGTAAGGTCACGCTAACGTTACGTGACCATGTGACCTAAAGAGAAATATTTCATAAATGGTGGGTAATTGATGCCCGAACAGCTTTGCGAAATTTGGCGGCGCTGCGGCGCCGCCCACCGTTTTGCCGCAACTCCTGAAAATCCTGAGAGGGCGAAAATTCCCCCCCCCCCTGCAGTGCACAGGTTAACGTCTGCCACACAGATTCCCCCTCCCTCTCCAGCCTAAAATCCTGGCGAAATCATTGTATGGATGTATACGTAAGGAATTAGAGTAACACACCTTAAGTTCTTTGATTTCTGCATGCTCTGCATGCACAAATTGCACAACCTGCCCCACGAGCTGGATCAAATTGCCACAACCATGTGTTACTTATCGCTCAACTTATCCCATGCTTGTATAAATTGAGCAATACGTAACATTCTGTTTCCGGTAATTTGTAAAGCGATATGCAATATGCATTAGGGTGTGTCATCGAGGGGGTGAATCTCTTGGAATCAACTGAAACAAAGAAATTATTGGCACTGGAGCACACAAGTACACGGCATCACAACAGTTCTTCCCAGAAACTTGAATTCGTGAGGCGCGAGCCGATCGAAATGTCGCTATACACCGACGCCTAGCGTTGCAGTCTCCTTATGTTGAGCGCCACCGGCCGCTGCAGGTAACACCAGGCCATTGGCGGCAAGCGATGCAAAATAACTTCGCGTATGAAAACGATGCTGCCGAGCTCTTCTGAAACTGATACGTGCAAAAATAGGCCATTCTAAGCTCCAATAAGCAGTTCAGACATTGACTGACTGATTGGCCTATCACTATGGCAGAAACTTATGTGTTGTTGAGTAGACCATTTGAACTTGCTGTACGAATACGTTAGATAGTACTACTTTTCGACTTTCACTTCTCTAAGACACCTCACGCGCTGCCAAAAAAACATGCCTATCATATGACTCACAATATACTTATATATGAATATATATATAAATATTACCTGTGGGTATTACCTGTGGGACAACTTTGCAACTTTTCCGCAGTGCGGCGCTGGTCTAGATCCATTTACATGTGTTTGAGAACACGCACTAACAAATACACACAGACATTACACAGTGCCGAGTCCTTAAATGTAACGGCATTACACATCAGCAAATAGTGTAAGCATGAACCATATTACGACATATTATGGCATAACGTATGAAAATGAATAAATGCTTAAAACCCGCGCACTGCAAGGGGGGGGGGTGATTTCCGCCCCTCTCAGGTTTTTCAGGAGTAGCGCAAAAACGGTAGCGCGCAGCGCCGCCAAATTGTGTACACCTGTTTGGGCATCAATTACACACACTTTGGAAAAGTTTTGACTTCAGGTTAGAGTTCTACATGGGGCGGCTATCCCCATGGCTGGCCGAACCCCATGGCTAATGGGGTGGGCCGGACTGGAAAATCTCTAGATCATGGCTGTGGCTACGGCTGTGGCTGCATAGTCTACCTGTTTTTTCATCAATATGATCAAACCAATCAAGGTTAAAAGAAACCTTGGCATGTTGCCATAGCAGTAGACTGGAAGCAAACACATAATATGAATTTACAAAAATCCTCATTGCTGGCCCACGGCCAGCCATTGACATTTGGGAGTGGCTGTGGCTGGCTGTGGCTGTGATGGCATGGCTGTGGGGTGGCTAGGCCAAGGAAAAGTGCAGCCATGTCGATCTCTACTTCAGGTCATCGCAGGTCAGGTCACAAGTCCATGTCAAGTGACCTCACCTTCAAAAATATTTGCGTTCGTGCCAAAGCCACAGTCTTTTGTCGAAAGGTTTTTCAAACTTGCAGGATGATTTGATAAGATATATCAGTACGTTACAATTCCGTTTTATCTCTGATTTTTCGTATCGGGTGACCAAAAGGTCAGGTAATTTTCTGACCTCCCCATTACACACACACACAACACAACAAATGCTTCCCTTTTCAGAAAAATATGATTGGATCAGGCTAATTCTTTCAGAATCATGCTATTTTAAGCTCATTCTAAATGATCAAGGTGCAATTGTTGCTTAGTGATTTCTACAAGGTCATCTGAGGTCATCTGAGGTCATGCCGGAAATGATTTGCTAATTAATCTTGATATACAAGAGATAGAACGATTATGAGCACAATGGTGTTTCGTCTCGTCCTGGCCGCGTTGCCCCGTCCAGATGATACCAACATGACCTACCGCCTGGGTCCCACAATGACGCTTGACCTGAGGTCAATTTTTGAAGTTGACCTTACCGAGGTCACCCCGTATATATGTTTCAACCCAGCGCCAATCAATTGAGACGAACACTATGGCGCAACAATGTTTCGCCTATCTTTCTTAGGTACGATTGCCTATTCCACGACAAACTGTTTGCTAAAAAGCATATTTTTGACCTTTCAATGACCTCTGGGAGCCTAAACTATTGATCTGAGCTCACATTTTGAGGGCCTGGTGCGATTGGCAAATCTTCAACAGCTGCTCGAATTGCCTCGCTAATCGTTTGCTCAGCTAATATGGTGTTCCGAGGAGTATCGGGGGTTTTCCTGGAGAAGACGTACAAAGAGTCCTAAAAACCGGAAGAGTCTGACCATGTGGGACCACTGGTGACCTTCAATTTGTGACTGACCCATAAGACAAGACTAAATACTTTCGATAGAGTTGCCTAGAGCTTAATCCAATGCCGTTTTCCGCTTGTCACTACGCTTGCTAGTTTTGGAGATCTCACGGGGGCGGAAATGCACCGCCCCTGCAGTTCGTGTTCGGCGCGAACCCCCTGCAGTGCGGCGGTTAACCCTATTTCCTGCGGGGGGCAGATTCTGCCCCTCCCAGTAGTTTTTTTCGCCCGCCGCTTCTGAACGCGTTACCTCTATCGTCTTGAAACTTTTGGACTTTTCCTAAATATGAATGACGCGTGTTCTGTGAAAATTTTAATAAAAAAATCGGCCCAGCAGAGGCGGCTCCAGGGTCATGTTTATGGGAGGTCGTTACGAATGCGGGTGAGCGGCGCATGCTTCCTTCGTAGTTTGCGGTGGAATAAAAGCGTCAGAAACCAAGTCGATGTTTCGAACATAAAGTCGAACATCATACATAATTGGATTATACATATTTTGGGGCAGAGGCGAACTCAGGTACATAAAATGGGAGGCGATTTAACCGTCAATTTAGGCCGAATTCAAGATAAGCAAGATGATAAAGGCGTTCGCACTAGGTGCTCCTCCAACGTTGTTCTACCTGAATCCGCCTATGCACAATTTGTTTGCATTTAACAAAATTAACAGCACCAAAAGCCCAACATGGTGGAACGTTCCCACGTCCCAAACACTAAGGAAAAGCACATATTTTGTATAAAAAATCCCCCCATTTTGTATCCCCGAGTAAGCCTTTGATTTTTCATTTTTGTACTTGCCCCTTTCACACATTAAAGAGCATGACATTGGAAGTTCAAAAACGTTTTTTGCATAAAAAAAACGGTCGAATCACATGGCCACAATGATCTTTCAAAAAACACCCCAAATATTCGTATTTTTGGCCCCCTGGCCCCCCATTTTTAAACAAAAAGGCAATTTCGGGAACCATAAAGAAAGATTTCGTCACGACGAATCAAATGGTGTCCGTCCCATCGAAATCGGCCGAGCGGTTCTCGAGATGCTCTGGGGGGGGCAGAATCTGCCCCTCCCCGCAGGTTAACGTAATTCTGTCCGCCCGCAGGGAATAGGGTTAACAATAAATGCAGGAACAACCAAATGATGCGTGAAGAAGTTTCAACATTCATTGCTATGAATTATAATATAATGTGTTTTTATATTTACCTGGCATAGTTCAGTGGTCTGATTCGCCGCCGGGCTAACGCGGTCCGGACGGAGCCGCTTTAAACCCCCCGAGGCCAGCAGGTACAGCAGCTGCTGGTCCATGCTCAGCTGCTGGACCAGGTCAACCGGCAGATTGGGCACGTGCCCGGCCATACAGACTCCCTGAGTCTCAAATTCTCACAACGTCCTCTAAACCTCTCGGCGCAGGTCTCTTGCCGAGGGGTCAAGAACAAGATTTTGGTCCCGCTGTCGTGCCGCTCCAGGATCAGCAGCGGGAGGTTTCAGCTCGTTGCCGTGCAAGCTGGCAGATCGAATTAGTGCAACGGGTTAACTCGGTGACCAGCTCAAACAGCCCGGCACACTCCGCCTTGTCGTCCGGTTTTGATGGCTGTGGCCGTTCAGCCGTCGCAAGCTGAAGCAATCAAACGCAAGACGCCCAGGATCCCTTCGCCATCCCAGCGATAAACTTTGAGGCCGTGAGCTATACAGACATGATCTCCTGGTGCGGACCAGTCACCCAGCCTCTACTCCTGCGATATCTGAGTGACGGCGAGTTGTGGGACATGTGCAGGCTCCGATGGTCATCCCGCCCTATCCAGTTCACAACCAGGCGGTGGAAAGGGCCGTGCACACCGTCACCGAGGCGTGATCGGCGGTAATGGGAGAAGATGCACGGCATGGCCTCATCACGGCCAAGCTCAGGCAGCACCGCCAGATTCTCCCCACCATCACCTCTAAGAAAGATCTACTCGGAAGGTATGCTGGCAATTGCTAACTAATCACATCCTCAAAATAATCAGATTCCCGTTTCGACTTCATTCTATTGGACAATGTACATTGTGCATTGTACTTCAACCTACTGTACAATTGAAGTCGAAACGGGAATCTGACACTTTTGAGGATGTGATTAGTTAACAAACCTGCCAGCTTACCCTTCTGAGCAGATGCTTCTTAATTTGATGGTGGGAAGAATTCTGGCGGTGCCTGAGACTGCTGGCCGTGAGTGAGCCAATGCCGCGCCCCTTCTCCCATTACCGCCGATCACGCATCGGTGACGGTGTGCACGGCCGTCTCCACCGCCTGGGTGTGAACTGGATATATGGACGGGATGGCCATCGGAGCCTGCACTATGTCCCGCAACTCGCCGTTACTCAGATCTCGCAGGAGTGGAGACTGTGTGACTGGTCCGCACCAGGTCATCATGTCTGTATAGCTCACGGCCCTCAAAGTTTATCGCTGGGATGGCGAAGATCCTGCAGGCTCTTGCGTTTGCTGCTCAGCTGCGACGGCTGCGATGGCACAGCCGCTCACCACGGAGCAAACGTCGGCGTGTGCTGGCTGTTTGAGCTTCTTCACCGCAGTCCCGTGCAATTAGTCCATCTGCCAGCATGCACGAGCAACGTAGCTGAACCTCGCCCCCCGCCCCCACCCTTCAAACCCCTGGCCCGGGGAACCTGACGGCACGACCACGGGACCGAAATATTTTTATGGACCCATCGGCAAGACCTGCGCCGGAGAGGTTTGGGAGAGAGACGTTGTGGAATTTGAGATTCAGGGAGTCGTATGCCGGGGCACGTGCTCAATCTGCCGGTTGACCTGGTCCAGCAGCTGAGCATGTACCAGCACAGCAGCTGCTGTGCCTGCTGGCCTCGGGGGTTCAAAGCGGCTCCGTTCGGACCGCGTTAGCCCGGTGGCGAATCAAACGACTGAACTATGCCAGGTAAATATGTAAACACATGGAATTATAATTCATAGCAATGAATGCTGAAACTTCTTCAAGTATCATTTGATTGTTCATGTATTCATTATTGAGCATGTACTTATTATCATACGTTATGCCATATAATGTCGTATTATTTGCACGTTAGTTCATGCTTACGCTATATTTGCTGATATGTATTGCCGTTCCTTAACCCGGCATTGGCTGGGGTCTCAGCCGAACGCCATTGGCTGGGGGGCGGGGGCGAAAACGGCCCCCCCCCCCCCGACCTTATCTCCGAACCAATTATCGCAGCGAGACGCGCAAGACGGGCATCGAAAGCCTCCAACGAGATCAAACTCTAACAGCGTAACTCGAAATTTGATAAATCAGGTCAATATGTCACGTCACAGTCAGGCATGAGGTCAAATGGTATTCTATTTTGTTTTTGGCCCATACTTCATCCAAAGCCCGTATGTTGAGCACGAAAATCGCACAAAGTGCCTTCAATTATAGTGCATCTCTCGTATAAGCAAAAGTAAAAATGTTCAGCAAAGGTCAAGGTCAGGTCCATATCGGGTCACTATTGGCAAGAGACATGTCGACACAATGTTTATGGTTATCTTACACAACATAATTCGATTATAAGCTTATTTTCAGATCTGACCCCGATATAAGGTCAAGGTCAGGTCATTAGAGGTCAAATTTGAAATATATAAATGTCAATAAATGCAATGTAATATAACCAGTTTTGTCTCAGCAACAACAGTGGTACCATTTATTGTATCTGGTCGATAAAGCCCCCAAAACTTACTTTCAAAAAGTGACGTCATGAGGTAATCATACTTGGGAAGCAATCAGAGATTCAAAAATAGAGATATGGCTTTGAAATTGTGTTTGGGTAATGTACATATGTGGCTCTCTTACATATTTTCTGTTTTTTTAAGAAATTTTCAATTAAAATGGTGATTTTGTGGGCATTTTTCCCAAAAAACTGATTTTTGTTTTTTTGGGGGGTAAAATAAAAATAAAACATAAAAAATCCGAGATAGACCATTTTCTACCCCTTGCAATTTTCTATCTTTTGACGTTTTAGAATTGCATTTTGCTTAAGAAATCGTCTATTTACAGCCTGTTAGAGCTTAGCTGATATTTGCGCCAAGTGGTGTGCAGTGACGTCACTAAATTCGATATAACTCGAAAATTTTCGACGATTTTGTTTTTAAATTTGTATTGAAGACGCCAAATTGATGTAGAATAAGGTACCCGGAAGTATTGGCGTTGATAGCGCAGTTCGTTTGTGAGCTATTTGTGAAAATCCCTGAGGGGGGGGGGCGTTTTTCGCCCCCCCCCAGCCAATGGCGGGTTAAGGACTCGGCAATGTATAATGTGTATGTGTATTTTTACGAGCGTGTTTTCAAATGCATGCAAATGGATCTAGACCAGCGCCGCACTGCGGAAAAGTTGTGTAAGTTGTCCTGCAGGTAATATATCGTGAGTAATATGATAGGCATGGTTTTGTTTGCAGCACGTGAGGTGTCTTAGAGAAGTGAAAGTCGAAAAGCAGTACTATCTAACGTAGCTTGTACAGCGAAGTTTATACTCAACAACACATGAAGTTTCTGCCATAGGCCAATCAGTCAGTCAATGTCTGAACTGCTTATTGGAGCTTATAATGGCCTATCTTTGCACGTATCAGTTTCAAAATAGTTTGGCAGCATCGCTTTCATACGCGATGTTATTTTGCATCGCTTGCCGCCGACGGCGTGGAGTTACCTGCGGCGGCCGGTGGCGCTCAACATACGGAGACTGCAACGCCGGGCGTCGGTTTTTATAGCGACATTTCAATCGGCTCGCGCCTCACGAATTCAAGTTTCTGGGAAGAACTGTTGTGATGCGTGTACTTTTGAGCTCCAACGCTAAGGAATATCTTTGTGTCACTTGGTTTTGTTACTGATGACGCACCCTAATATGCATGAAATGGTCGTTTTTAATAAAGAAAGGCTAATTTTTCGTCCCCTTCCAGTCGTTTAGAAGCTTCCGATGTACTTGTCTTTTACATATCAAAGTGACAAGTACCAATGTGAGAAATCATAGGCGTATTCAGGGGATGAAAAATGGGGGATTTTCTGATAACACGTTTTTGCTGTTTGTGATTGTTTGGGATGATATGAACTATGAACGTCACATGTTTTGTTTTGCTGTTATTTGTTAAATACAATATATTGCGCATAGGCGGATTCAGGAAAGCATCGTTGGGGCACCGTATGCGTAACTCCTTTTATCATCTTACTAATTTTAAGTTGGACCTGATTTGACGGTAGGTATTGCCTCCCATTTTATGTACCTGAGTGCGTCTCTGCCCCAAAATATGGACAATCCAAGTATTTAAGATTTATATTCAAGTAACATCGTTCCTGACCCACCTGTTGCAAGCCCGGGGCAAACCGCAAACTACGAAAGAAGCAGCGCCGCACAACTGCATTCGTAACAGCCTTCCCAAAAACATGAGAATGGTCCAATGGCAACCGCCTGATGAATAACCCCCCCCGATTTCTTGTCATGAATTGCAACAACAAAGAATCGTAACTTCAATTTAGGAAGTCGAACATAGGTTTCCAAGACGATAGGCCCAACCGTTAAGAAGCGGCAAGCGAAAATCCTACCGGTGGGCGAATCCTTGCCCCTTGCATGGAATAGGTTAAATTCATCGATATTTCAGCGAGTTAGTTAATTATATCTAATAGTGCGTCTCTGCCCCAAAATATGGACAATCCAAGTATTTAAGATTTATATTCAAGTAACATCGTTCCTGACCCACCTGTTGCACCGCAAACTACGAAAGAAGTATGCGCCGCACAACTGCATTCGTAACAGCCTCCCAAAAACATGAGAATGGTCAATGGCACCGTCTCTGATGAACCGATTTTTTCCTAATTGCAACACAAGACCCGTAATTCAATTTTAGGAATAGTCACAAGGTTCCAAGACGCTAGGCCAAACAGTTAAGAAGCGGCAAGCGAAAATCTACCGGTGGGCAGAATCTTCCCTGCAAGGAATAGGGTTAAAATTCATGATTATTTCGCGAGTTATGTAATATATTATTTTCTTCAGGGCGGATCCAGGGGGCAGGGGCATGCCCCCCCCCCCGCGCCTAGGTCCTGAGACTATGTTTTTTTTTTTTTTTTTTTTTTTACCCCTCCCCCCCAAACGTCGGACGTACAGCTGTACAAGTTTGCTTTTGCACCAGTCAAATACAGTCATCCACAGTGAAAACTCGAAAATTTCGCGCCGCTTCGCGGCATGACACAAAATACGCAGTTGTTTAATGATAGAAATTGGGAAAATGGGAAAATGAATTGATGAAGTGTCTGGCAGTCTACCCTTGGCGCACATTTAGTTCTCTCACTTATCTTTCTTTCGGTTTTTCAAAATCTTAAAAAAATGTGATTTTTCATTTTTTGTTTTTGTTTTTAGGGGTAAGAAACACAACATTTCGGAAATCCGATTTGGCGTTTCCTAATTAAAATGTCACTCTCGATCTTTGTCGCATTCTGTTAGCAATTTGCTGCAAAACTCTATTTTCTCCTTTTTACGATATTAACCGTCTTTCCACCAACTATAATCGTTACTAAAACGTCATTATCTCCCAAACTACTGAACCAATTTCAGTGAAATTGTGCCAGCATATGTATAATTGTTGTCAACTCAGCTACAGAAATTTCAGCAAGCCGCATGAGTAAAAAGTGTTTTCAGAAAGAAAAAAAAAACATCAGGGAGGCATGTCAGCCCGTAAGGCGAGGGCACTATTTTC